>PVJX010001590.1:60000-156015 GCA_004027295.1 Dolichotis patagonum | reverse complement strand
ATAAAACCCAAAATGTGTAATTGCTACTGTAAAAAAGAGAGGAAAAGAAAGTGCTCTAAAAGATATAACTGTATGTGTGTTTAAGTGTGTAAGATAGATGTCCATATTACTGTTTTTGTTAGAATGTTGAGCAGAACCGTTAACAGTCTCATTGTTTGAATTTGTACTTTGTGTGTTTTAACTTTGTAACTTGAACAACTATTTCCAATGATGACAGTATGTAACTTATCAAGTGGTGATTTCTTAGTATTTTTGTTTTTGTTTTTGTTTTGTTTTTGTTGTTGTGGTTGTTGCTCTTTTTTTTCTTTTTTTTCCCCTTTGGAATTCTGTATTGTTGCTACCCTCTTTCTGTTTTGTTTGTTTGTTTTTTCTTTCTTCTTCTCTTTAAATAAAGAATTTTAAAAAAATAAATAAAATAAAATTTTATTATTTAATAAAAAGGTAGTATACAAATTATAAATGTGATGACTATGCCAAGAAAAAGGCTTGAAGAAAACACTAATTTTTAGATAATAGAATAATCAATTTTCTTCTATCTTCCTGTATTTTTCAAAATTTTGGACAATCAATTTGTAATGAGGAAGAAAAATTTTTAAATGAGTTGCATGTTTTTGAATACCATACATTTATTTTAAATTATATTACATTTAGAAGGATAATCATAAATGAAAATGGAAACAGTATATAATTAAAAACAGAGTTGGAAATATTTCATTTGGTATGATACAGATCATGATATCATATATACACATACAGAGGCAAAATAAAGTTGTTTTTATATCCTTTGTAACATTCCATATTTTTCAACTTTTTTTACCAAAAACATTTCTCTTTTGCAATCAGAGGAAAGAGCAGCAAGAAGAAGAAGGAGATATTTTGCTTTTAAAAAATGGAAAATATATGAATAGGTTGAAGGTCAAGCCATCAATCCTTAACATATTGTCTTAGCATTGTGAGAATTCATTCTCAATGTTAAACTAATTTTTCCCTCAAGTACATATTTTCTGGAACTGTTCATGATAATGCCTCGGAACACTATTAAAGTATTAATGTATTCTTCTCATGTTGTCCTCGCATCTTGCCCACTTTCTATCCAAGCAATAAATCTATACTTTTCCAACCTCTGAAAGAACAGGGAAACTTGCTCAAGGTGACACACTGCTTCTTGATACACAACAGTCCTAGCTCCCAGACCAGAATCATCCTCTTGGAAAACAAGTTTCTAAAACCCATTAAACAATTTTAAAATATCTGTTCTTTACATCCTCTAAATCAGCAACAAGGAAAGTTTTGATCACTCCTGTTATTGACTCAATTACAAAAACCTCTAATAGCTCCTGCCTTGTGAAGAAATAAGAATATAATCATAACATAATCTTTAGTCACCCACCACAGTGATTACCAAAGGAATGTTTAATAACTGCTTTGTGTTTAATATCTTGCTTCACTAATCAGGGGATGCCTATAAGATGAATGACCAAACCAGAAAAGTCTAACTTTCTCTTTCACTCAGTCTCCCAACTCCTGTCAATGTTTCCTGGAATCCTAGAAAACTTCCACCAGCACCAAAAGGGTAACATACTACCACAGAAAAGCCAACCCTTCTCACGTATGCAAGACATACACTCTTCATACACATAGCATTCTACCAAGGCTCCTCCCCGCCAAAAACTGAAAGACAAAACAGATTTCAACAACCCCTCAGATCCATAAATGGCATGTCATCTAATAACTTGCAGTAGGTTCTAAAGCACATCAGATCAGCCTTTCAAATGGTAAATTTTTATGCACTATTAATGAAACAGCACCACTCTCTTTTTAAAAATTCTTCAAGTCTAGCATTTGAAATTTAATCCAACTCCAAACTCTTTAAACATCAAATCCAAGTTCTTGTGCACAGTAAACACAAAGTCCAGACAGCATCATTATCCCTAAGTTAGGAATGAAATGTTTTCTGCTGTTTCTTCTCATCATTATGAGAAATACTACTCAACAGGGGATGATTAAAAAGTCCATATGCCACATGAACCTCATGAATATACCTCTCAGTTGCTTTAAATATCAATCATATAAAGAAACTAATACTGTGACTTAATACTCTTTTTACTTTTCCAAAAACCTCTCCCAACCACCACACTCAGTTTAAAAAACAGTAAAATCTAATTAACTTCTTTGCAAGTTAGGATACCATTCACATCTCCGTATGTGTATAAGACCATTTTAATCTCCATCTAAAATAAGGAAGAACAGAAACCCTTGAGATCTTTCTCTCTCTTGCTATGACTTCTATCCACAATCGTGTTATGAGAAGAAAATAAGCAATACTCTAAAATAAAGAATTCCACTGTAAGCTTTTTAATCCATCATTAATTTCCTCTTTAGTTGTAAAACAGAATTTCACATTTTGGAATGTAAGATTGTTGAAATAAATATCTTTTTATGTTTAAGGAAAGCAGGTTAACTTTAAAAGATATCATCTTTTCCTGTAGAAAGACAAAATAGTACATCAAGGAAAAATGTACTAATTGATGGCTTTCTAAGTAAAGCATGATCATTGAGTAGTTCTAAATTGGTTGTCCTGTGTGTCAAATTAATCTCTTCATTATGTGGAACCAGACTGGTTATTTTGTGTTTCAATCCATCTTTAAGAGAAGCATTTGATTAATCAAGTTAATGATGACAGTTTAGCTAGTGACAAATGATATATTTATTCAGGTGCTTTTTCAGATGATCCAAGGTATTGTGAGCAAAAGAAAAAGAAACATCAATTTGGAACACTAGTTTAGTATTCCTTGTTTAAATTCTACACTTACTCCAGCAAATAAGATCAGAAGTAAGGGTTAGTTAATGAGCAAAGTTTCTTACCTATCGCCACCATAAAAAAATTAGTATCATCAAATGTAGGACATGGAATGCTTCCTGATTATTTTATGTTAAGGGACATAGTAAAAAGCTGCATATTTGAACTAATGTAAGGTTTGTAGATTTTAAAAACCACATGATCAGATAACTTCAACTCAGTTGTCCAGTGGTAACATTACTAAAATAAGAACTGTTTTAGAAAATAAATTAGTTAATACAGACTGATAGAAAGTAACTGTTACTGTAAAATAAGTGGGCAGCTTAATCCTTTCCCTTCACTTCATGTAATTCAATGACTAGTCTGGGCAGCCCAATCTATCCATTTACAGCTTATGCACTAAACATGGAATGGCAACCACAGCCTAACCCACCAGCCAACTCTAGTCTGCCACTTGCCTTGTAAATAAAGTTTTATTGGACATACTATAAAGTAGTAACTAAGACAGCAAAGTATTGGCATAAAAATAGACATGTAGACCAACAGAACAGAATAGAGATCACAGAAATACATCTATGCATCTACAGAAAACTGATTCGCAACAAAAATACCAAAAACCTATGTTGGAGACAAGACAGCTTGTTCAATAAATAGTACTGGAAAAACTGCAAATCCATATGCAAAAAAAAAAAAAAAATGAAAGCAGCCCCCTTCTCTCACTGTCTTTTTCACTTTCTTGTTGCTGAGACACAATACCCAACAAACACAATTTAAAGTAGGAAAGATTTATTTGGGCTCACAGTTCAGAAGTTTCAGCCCATGGTTGGCATCTCAAACACAGAAAAAGCATGATAAAGACCTGGGTGATAAAAGCTACTCACATCATGGCAACAAAGAAGTAGAAAAGGAGTAACCTGCAAGGGAGATGTACATTATAGGTAATACCTCCAGTGACCCACCTCTAACCAGGCCCACCTCCCAGCAACTCCCTTAGCTATAGTGTCTCCATAATCCATTCATCCTCCAAAAGCCCTGCCTTTGATCGCTGGAGAGTTTTGGAGGTTATTTTTGATCTAAACTATGAAACTCACTATGTAAAAAGCAACTCAAGATCAATCAAAGACCTAAATGTAAGACCTGAAACTACAAAACTTCTAGGAGAAGTTTCTCAAAAGATGACTTTTTGGATAAGACTTCAAAAGCATAAGCAACAAATACAAAAAAGATAATTAAGATTATATCAAACTAAGGAGCTTCTGCACAATTGACAGAGTCAAGCAACAAACTACAGAATGGGAGATAAAGCTTGCAAACTCTTCAATTGGCAAGGGATTGAGATCTAGAATATATAAGGAACACAGAAAACAAAACAAAAACCCAAATAATCCAATTAAGTGAGCAAATGATCTGAGTGAACATTTCTCAAAAGAAAAAATACAAATGGCAAAACAAGTATATGCAAAATATTCACCATGATTAGCCATCAGGGAAATACCAGACTGTAATGAGGTATCATCTTACCCTAGTCAAAATGACTACTGCTAAAAAAAGAAGAACAAATGCTGGAGAGGATGTGGAGAAAAGGGAATTTATAAGCTGTCCATGGAAAGATAAATTAGACTTTATATAGAATAATACAGAGATTCCTCTAAAAATCTAAAATTAGGTCTAGCATTTGATCCAGCAGTCCTTCTGCTGCAATCCAAAGGAAATAAAAGGAATCTAGTAAAAGAGATACCTGAACTCCTGTGCTTATTGTACCACCATTCACAATAGCCAAGATGCACAATCAGCAGAATTCTCCACTGATGGATAAATTGCTAAGGAAAATGTTATATATATATATATATATATATATATATATATATATATATATATAGAGAGAGAGAGAGAGAGAGAGAGAGAGAGAGAGAGAGAGAGAGAGATGTATTCTGATATTATATATATAATGAAATATTATTCAGCCATAAAAAATGAAATCTTGTCATCTGCAATAAGATGAAACTAGAGGACATTGTATTAAGCAACATACATCAGACACAGAAAATTGTCTGCTCTGTCTGAGATGCAAAAGCTTAAAAATTGATGCCAAACTAAAAAGTAGAAAAGTAATTACTACAGGTTAGGGAAGAAAAGGTGTAAGTCAGATAGAATGAGGTTGGATAACAAGTATCAAAACATTAATGTGACAGAAAACTATACCTAGCTGTGCAGCCACAGGACATTGCTCAGAACCTGGTAGTGCCCCACCCAGAGTCCCCAAACAGTCTGGGACCTTGGGTTGTCACTCGGGCCCTGGTCAGGCCCTGCCCAGCAAATCCCAGGTAGCTGGGAGTTGCCGAATGTTGAGCAGTGTGAGCAGAAGGCGTCCACAATGAGGGCCCCACCCAGAGATCCCCATCCAGAGTCCCCAAAAAGACAGAGAGCTTTGGTGTGCCATGTGGCATGAGCTGAAGGCCTGCCCAATGTACTTCACATACCATTCAAACTTAGTATGCCACTTATAACCTGGTAGGGCTTTGCCCAGTGACCTCAATCAGTCAACAAGCTTCAGTGAGCCACGTGGGGTGTGCTGAAGGTCCAATTAGTGCACCCCCCAATCTGGGGAGCCTTTGAGTGCCATTAGGGACCTGGTAAGGACTGCCTAACATCCTCCACTCAACTGGGGAAACTCCCTGCAGTACAGACAGTCATCCTCAATCCAAGAAACAACTGAGACTTTGCATTCAACTGCCCCAGGGGAATATAGGAAAATGACAAAATAAAAGAGCAAAATGCAGTTACAAACCTCCAGCCTATCCCAAACAAGCCTAGGAGACATGGACATAGAAGTAATGTAAGACATACATCTGAAACTTCCAAAATGGTGGCAACTGAACTAAAGAAATAACCCCATGAAGCTATAAAGGAACTCAGGTCAGAAATAATCTCTCAGGTAAAACAAGAAATGGTAAATGTATTGAAAGAAATACTGAACAGATCTAAAGAAGACATAGTTAAAAACAGTAGAGGATCATGACAAACAATTGAAACCTTGAATGGGCAATGTAAGAAAGAACTAGAATGCACCAAACAGATTCAAAGAGATATGCAGGAAATCAAAAGTTCCATCAAAAGCTGGCAAAACTACCTCAATGGATGGGAAGATAGACTTTCAGACTTCAAAGACTATTGCAGCTAATGAATAGGAAAGGAAAGATCTCTTTAAAATGACAAGGAGTCAGGAAATAACAATGCAACAGTTGCAAGATGATGCAAAGAAAAACAATATAATATTAATAGATGTAAATGAAAAAGAAGGTGGCAACACAAATGATATAAAAAGACTATTTACAGAAATAACAGCTGAAATTTTTGCAAACATAGGAAAGGAAACTGACATACAGATAAGTGAAGCATACTGAACTCCAATCACCCATAACCAAAATAAATCTACACCCAGACATATAATAATAAGCATCCCAGAAATTCCACATAAGAACAGAATATTAATTTTTAGTGAAAGGAAACAAATCACCTATAAAAGAAAGCCCATCAGAATCACAGCAGATTTCTCAGCACAAACAATGAAATAAGGAAAAGCATGGAGTTAAGTATTTCAAATCTTAAAAGAAAACAACTTCCAACCCAGATTGATGTACCCTGAAAAACTATCCTTCAAAATCAATGGGGAAATAAGATATTCCCATGGTAAAGAACAACTGAAGAACTTTATGACCACCAAACCAACCCTGCAAAGAATAATGAAAGAAATTCTAGATAGACATAAAAATAACTATGACTTCAAGAATACCAACAGAAAGAAACTAAGGAGAAAGGTAACAAACCATCAGCAGAAAGATAACATGACAAAAATAAACCATTATATGTCACTTATAACCATTAATGTAAATGGCATCAATTCACATAAAAGAAACAGACTGGTAAAATGGACAAGAAACAACATTCAAGGATACAACTGTATGTATGTTTAAGTGTGCAAGACAGATAACCATACTACTAAGTTTTTGTTAGTTTATCAAATAGAATGGTTTGTACTGTCATTATTTGTCTACTTTTTATGCTTTGATTTTGTGACTTGAGCAACTACTTATGAGATAATAATATGTAATTTATCAATTAGTGATTTCTTACTGTTTTTTTAATTCTACCCTTTTTTCTATTTTTCTTTTTTCTCTAAAAAAAATTTCAACCATATGACATATGAAAGAAATCCATCTAACCCAAAATGAAACTCATAAACTGAAAGTCAAAGGATGGAAAACAATATTCCAGGCAACTGGAACCCAAGAAAAAGCAGGGGTAGCTATTCTGTTTGCAGACAATGTGAACTTCAAACCAAGAATGATCAAAAGAGATTAAGAAGGTCACTACATACTATTTAGGGGAAAACTTCAAGAGGAAGAGATAACAATCTTAAATATATATGCACCAAATTTGGGAGCACCCAGCTATACAAAACAAATATTAACAGAAATGAAAAATCAAATAAGAAATAACACAATTATAACAGGAGACCTTAACACGCCATTGACACAAAGGGACAGATCAACTAGACAGAAAATCAGCAAAGAAATAACAGAACTGAATCACATCTGTGAACAAATGGACTTAGTAAATGTATACAGTGTGTTCCATCCAACATCAGAATATACATTCTTCTCAGCAGCACATGGAACATTCAGTAAAATAGGTCATATACTAGCCCACAGGACATGCTTAACTAAATGCAAAAGAATTGAAATTATTCCAAGCATGTTATCGGATCATAGCACCATGAAACTAGAAATTAATGACAAAAGAAACTGCAAAAACCCCATAAACACATGGAAATTGAATAATACACTTCTGAGCAATCAGTGGGTCACAGAGGCAATTAAAGAAGAAATTAAACAATATTCACAGGCAAATGAACATACAAATATATCTTACAGGAACCTGTGGGACGCAATGAAAGCAGTCCTCAGAGGAAAACTTACTGCAGTGAACTCCCACATCAGGAAAACAGAATGAACACAAATAAACAACCTGATGCTGCACCTCAAACATCTAGAAGAAGAAGAGCAAGTCAAGCCCAGAGCCAAAGAAGGAAGGAAATTATAAAGGTCAGAGCAGAAATCAATGCAATAGAGACTAAGAAAACAATACAAAGAATCAATGAATCAAAGAGTTGGTTCTTTGAAAGAATAAATAAAATTGACAGGCCTCTAGACAACTTTATTTTAAAAAGGGAAGAAAAAACTAAGATTCATGCAGTAAGGAATTAAAAGGGCTAAATCACTATAAACAGTGTGGAAATACAGAAGATCATCAATATCTACTTCAAAAACCTTTACTCTCATAGGTTTGATAACACAGAAGAAATGAACAGATTCCTAGAAACATATAAATTACCAAAACTGGATCAAGAAGATGTAAAACTGCTGAATAACCCAATTTCAGTTAATGAAATTGAAAAGGTAACTAGAACCTTACCAACAAATAAAAGCCTAGCTCCTGATGGGTTTACAGCTGAATTCTACAAGAAATTCAAAGAAGACTTAAAGCCAACACTCCTCAAACACTCAATGAAACTGAAAGGGAAGCAAGTCTCCCTAACTCATTCCTGGAAGCAAGTATTGCCATAATATCAAAATCAGAAAAAGAGCCAAGCAAAAAAGAGAACTACAGGCCAACCTCCCTAATGAACATAGATGAAATAATCCTCAATAAAATACTGGCAAACAGAATACAGCAAGTCATTAAGATTATACACCACGACCAACTTCATCCCAGGACTGCAGAGGTGGTACAACAGATGCAAATCAATAAGTGTAATACATCATATCAATAGAGCCAAAGATAAGAATCATATGATCATTTCAGTAGATGCAGAAAAAACTTTTGATAAGATCCAATGCTCATTCATGATACGAAGCCTACAGAAAGGCAGAATAGATGGTCTCTACCTCAATCTGATAAAAGTCATCTATGACAAACCAGCAGCTAGCACTGTATTAAATGATCAAAAACAGAAAGCTTTCACTCTAAAATCAAAAACAAGATAAGGATGTCCACTATCACCATTCCTATTCAATATAGTGCTGGAAATATTAACCAGAGCAATTAGACAAGAGAGAGAAACAAAAGGAATAACAATAACAATAACAATAACAATAAGAAAGGAAAAAGTTAAATCATCATTATTTGCTGATGGCATGGTACTCTACATAGAAGATCCCCAAAACTCCACTGAAAGACATCTAGATGTACTAACCAAATTCAGCAAAGTAGCTGGATACAAGGTCAACACTCAAAAATCAATAGCATTCCTATACACAAACAATAAACTCACTGAGAAAGAAATGAGAAACCAAACAGCATCCAAAAAAATGAAATACTTAAGACTCAATCTAACAAAAGAAGTAAAAGATCAGTTTAGTGAAAATTACAGTACTCTAAAAAAAAGAAATTGAAGAGGATTTCAGAAAATGGAAAAACATTCATTGTTCATGGATAGGAAGAATAAGCACTGTGAAAATGGCCATTCTCCCAAAATTGTTATACAGATTTAATGCAATTCCAATTAAAATACAATTAATATACATCACAGATCCAGAGAAATCATTTCTAAAATCCATCTGGAACCAGAAGAGACCTAGAATAGCAAAGGCAATTCTAGGCAACAAAGGCAAGGCAGTAGGCATCACAATCCCTGATTTGAAGTTATACTACAAAGCTACTGTGATAAAATCAGCATGGTACTGAAATAAAAGCAGACCTAAAGATTAGTAGAATAGATTAGAAAGTACAACTACAACTACAAATGCACTCAGCCACCTTATCCTTGACAAAGGAACCAAATACATTCACTGAAACGATAGTCTCTTTAATAAGTGGTGCTGGAAATACTGGCTTTCCATATGCCAAAAACTAAAACTAGACCCATGCCTATCACCATGCACTAAAGTCAAAATGGATCAAAGACCTACATATTAAAATATTAAAACAGCCCATGGATTTAGCTAGTGATATAAGAGCCTGTGTAGCGAGCACAACATCATGAGTTTGATCCTTGGTACAAAAAAATAAAATAAAATGATAGAACAGAAACACTAAATATGCTGGAAAAAAGTAGGTAGAAATCTTGAAGACATAGAGGTCAGCAGAGAATTCGTGAACAAAAATCAAACTGCACAGGAAATACTTCCTAGAATCAACAACTGGGATCTTGTCTTACTAAAAAGGTTTTTCATGTCAAAAGAAACTTCCAACAGAATGAAAAGAAAACTCACAGATTGGGAAAAAAAATCTTAGTCAGTTGTTCCTCAGACAAAGGACTTTTATCTAGAACATATGAAGAATTTTAAAAAATCAGAACCCCAAAATTCAAAGATCCAATTAAAAAATGGGCATCTGAGATAAATACACACTTGTCAGCTGAAGAAATACAAATGGCAAATAAATACATGAAAAAATGTTCAGCATCATTGGTCATTAGAGAAATGCAAATTAAAACCACACTGAGATTCCATTTCACTCCAGAAAGAATGGCCAGGATCAAGAAAACTACCAATAACAAATGCTGGAGAGGCTTTGGGGGAAAAGGAACTCTTCTGCCCTGCTGGTGGGAGTGTAGACTGGTGCAACCACTGTGGAAATCAGTCTGGAGGTTCCTCAAAAAGCTGGGATTGGAGGTCCCATTTGACCTAGCTATTCTACTTCTGGGCATATTCCCAGAAGAACAAAAACATCATACCACAGTGATACATGTGCACCCATGTTTATAGCAGCACAATTTGTAATAGCTAAATCTTGGAAACAACCCGAATGCTCACCATCTGAGGAGTGGAATGTTGGAGACCACTACAAAGCAGCTCTGAGAAGGATTTAAAATTAACTAATTGGCTTTCTATGTTTATCTGTGAGTCTGTCCTAGGCCTTGGCCCCTTGCCTGGCAACAGGAGCTGATTGATAGTAAGTGAACCTCTATGAATCACTGGTCCTGGTTGAGGCCTGCAGTGGCCTGTGACGTCAGAGATACCTCAAATGGAAAGATAAGGCTACAGCTGAAGACACCTTGGCTCCAACACTAATTAAGTAAATAGAGACTGCAGCTGAAGCAATTTCACTCCTGCAATCACATTCCTACCGTAAATGTCATCCTGGAGATAAGACAGGTCTCCTAAATTGGCATCATTTACTACTTGGAGAAGTCTTTGAAATGACTCCCAAGGTCCTGCTCATTTCCAGCACTTTCCTCAGTTTTCCCGCCCTTTGTTTTAGACCAATAAATATAGGTGATCCAGAGAAGTCTTTGTCTTAGCCCTCGGAGTCTCGAACTCAGCTAAAGGGTTTTGACCCTCCTAGGACCCTAAAATCATACCATTTGTCTCATTTTATTTAAGCCTTCACTGTACACTCATTTGGGAGATGGGGAATCTAGGTCAGAACCTGATAGTGGGTAAAAAAAGTATTATTTTTATTCAATGGAATACTACTCAGCTATAAAGAAAGACCACACTGAGGCTTTTATAGGTAAATGGATGCAACTTGAGAGCATACTCATAAGTGAAGTAAATCAAACTCACATGTGTAAATATCACATTGTCTCCCTAGTGTAAAAAAATGACAGAGTAAATAAGTTACAAAATCTTCAATAAATATTGTGAAAGGATAAGAAACTGCTCAAAGAGAAAAAAATAACTCAGATATGGAAAAGGAGAAAAGAAAGAAAAGAAGTAATATATAAATTTGTATATATACACTTAAGATTACTAAGATGATTGTACTACTAATTCTATTAGTTCTTGGAATAAAACAGTTAACATCTGTAGAGTTAGATCAATTTTGCATGACTATGTCTGGTAATTCGAGTAAGGCTTTTGAAGATAACTATGTAAGACAACAAAATTTGTTATGTTCCTACCACCTTGTTTTGAAAGCCTACATTGTTATTGTTTTGGGCTCTTTGCTATAGTTACTTATTTGACTCTTTTCTTGTTTTTCTTATACTTTGGGTCTTTTTTGTTTGGTTTTATCTTTTTCTCTAATACAGAAAGGATAGATGTACATATATAGGCTTATTTATGCCTAGAAATTCACCTAAAGAGTTTACAAGAGTTGACTTTATTATGTGTGATGGTATGAACAGCTCCATTGAAGAAAATGAGACATCGTGGCAGCCACTGATGATTCCCTGTCACTTTGTTTTGAAGTCTAATGATGTTTTATTCTTGGTTTTGATTGGTTTCAGCCTGTTTTCAATTGTTTGATTTCAATATGTATGAAGGTACAGGCAGCTATTTTCAAGAAAACAGGAGACAGTATGGTAGCCATTATTGATTTCCTAGTATTTGGTTTTGAAGGCCTGAAAAGCTCTCATCCTTTTGTTTTGATTGCTTTTATACTATTTTGATTTGTATTAACTTATTGTGTGTGAAGGTATGGACAGTTATTTTGAATAAAACAAGAGACATTATGGTAGCCACTGTTGATTCTCTGTTTTCTTGTTCTGAAATCTTGTGTTATTTACATTGCTTTACTCTGATCTGCTTTTTTTATGTCTTGTTTTGTTTTGCTTTGCTTTGTTTTATTCTCTTTAAAATAAAGAAATAAAAATATTTGTGTGATAAAAAAATACAGTTAGTGTTTAATTTTTTAAATATGTATTACAGTAAAAGATTAATTGCCATTAACCCCCTTCCCATGCTTTCCTTCACTTTGGACACACTTATCTCATAATTCTTGCCATTTTCGGAAACCATTCTGGAAGTCTTCATGGCTCAATGTCTTTACTGTGCTGTCATGGCTGCCTCCATGCCCTGAATCCATTCAAAACATTTACCTTTCAGGGTTATTTTGACTGGGGATGAGCCGTGGTGCCAGATATGCTAAATATGGTAGGTAAGGACCTGCCTTTCTATTGGATGAAACTCAGCAGCAGGATTTATTGCATTTTTAATCACATCTTAGAAAGACAGTGAAGAAAGAGGGCTTCCAAAAATGCTTCAGAGAGTGGCACGAAGGATGGGATAAATGTGTTTAAAGCAAGTGTGTTTAAAGGCAATTGATGACAATGTGTTTTTACTGTAATAAATTTTTAAAATTTTTACATTATTGTATATTTTATGAACAACCACAAAAAAGGAGATCAAATAAAGGCTCTATACATAAAGAATAAGGGGATAAAAATCCTGCTTGATAATTATACATTGTAAACATATATTAAAATATCACACTGTACCCTATAAATATGCAATTTTTGTTTGCTAATTAAAAGAAAAATGAAATTAAATAAGTAAAAATAAAATTTTATTGAATATAGTCACAGTAATTGTCTATCACCACTTGCACACTTAAATGGCAGAACTGAGTTATGACAGATACTTCATGGCTCACAAAATCTTTTTTAAAATACTATCAGGCCCTTTATTGAAACTTTGCTGACTCTGCTCTAATATACTGGTTTTCAAATTTTTAGTGGGATTTTTTAAACAAAATCCTACAATAAAGCCTAGCAAATAAGACATCTGAAACTGATGTTTTATTAGTACACATTAATTTTATAAATTAAATTGTATAACATTAATATAATAGGAAGTCAGCCAATGAGAACAACCAGTAGTTTTGTTAAATGCAGAACTGGAAAAGGGAAATGGCAGGGGACAGTTGTAGCAATGTTTTTTTTGTTGTTGTTGTTGTTGTTGTTGTTGGGTGTTTATGTGTGTGTACATTTTGATTTGGTTGCAGAGAATTGATTTGCACAGATAAGTGGTTGCAAATAGTAATAATTTTTAAGCTCCTTTGTAAATTCAAGATGTTTTACAAATAAAAGACAATAAAAGTTTTATTCCATGAAACTGTACACTGAATCTTTCAGCCAAGTTAACACATTGCTGATCTCCAAGGTTTTAAAATTCAGTACCTATCCCTTTTGATACGTGTGCTTTTTTATTACCATTTTTTAAAATCATTTTTTTAAATCAAAAAGAACTTGTAGATTGCCATGATGATTAATTACATGCAAAGTATATAAAACTGTCTGCCAACTGTTCCTTCCTGCTTCTTCTGGAAAATCTTTTTCCCAAGCTTCAAACACGTTGTCATATTAAAAGTTCCTATATTTCCTAATGATACCTTCTAGCACAGTGATTGACTCAAACCAACCTAACCACGTCTCCTCTCCAGGATTCTTTCCCTGTGTATAAGAATAAGTGTGATTCACCTCCTCTTGGAAATTAAAGTAGAAAGATAGAAAGCCTGTATATTTCCATAGATGGTTCTTCTCAGTCTTGTAGAACTAGCACATAAAAAAATAGAGAAAAATGGACTGCAGTCTATGCTTCTTGTTGTCCCTGAGACCCAGATATATCTTGTCTGCTCTGCGGTTTGCTTACAAAAACAAATAAATACATAGATAAATTCATATTTTTTGTCTGTGATAGTTCAAACAAAGTTCACATTGAGTATCTGAACTAATTCATACAAACATAACAATTTTAATTCTAAATGTATGAGTAAACAAGGAAGAATATATATGGTAATGGAGGTCTCTCATTCGTTCTGACTACTGACTGTAGGAACTGTTTTGGGCAAGCTTCCCTGTCCTTATAAGCCTTTGTGGCATACAGAATCAAATTCTACTCTAGAATTTGAAATAGCAATAATAGTTAATACATTTATACTTCCTGAAAGAATCAGGAACTATTTCAAACAACTTAGCTAGAATAACATACTTTATTTTCACTTTAATCTAAGTAATTGGAACTATTAGCTCTATTTTATAGATGAGGAAACAAATCAGAGCAGTTGAGTAACCTACAGAGAGTTATAAATAGTAAATAAAAGTACAGACTGTGGCTCTCTGTAGTTCCAAGGTCTCTACTCTAGACTTCCTCTCCAATTTGCTCTGAAAATCCATTGTCATTGCTTTCCAAGTCATCCTTGTATCTCAGCTATGCCCATGCAAGCAATTAGCCCACAGTGGTAGGAACCGGGGGAATCTAATTGGCAGTAATAGCAGTTGCAGAAAAGTACAGTTCCTAGGACAGAAGCAGTGTAATGCTAATGTTCAGTCTCCACTAAACATTGTTAATGATGCAAGTCAGAGCATCTACCCATGCTAGTGATATTCTCTGTTACTTGGGGTATTGCTCTTCACTGCCTCCTGGCTTTATAGTCTTCCTATTGAGTCTGAAAGCTACTCCATATCTTTTTAAAATATATTTCTTTACCATTTAAATCAGACAGCAATTAAGGGCCTTTGTTTATAAATCCAAGTCAATTGAACTAAGTATCTATTACTTATAATTAAAAAACTTAAATTACAAAATACATTAAAAACTTAGCCTTTTAAGGGAAATAGACTTAATGAAGGATGGTGTCTTAGCTTTATGCCTCAACAATGGCTTTCCACTTTTCTTCCATACATATTTTAAAAGAACTTATATTCCATATTAAACACTTGGTCCTTATATTTTATACCATAGAAGGACAGTGATTTGACAGAGATACATCACAGAGAAGTATAGAAAATGGTTTGGAAAAAGTAAAGGGTATACACAAAGGGACTCATGAAGTCAGTTGCAATAGTCCAAGCAATTCATTATCAGGGCTTCCCAGAAGGGTAGTAGTAGAACAAATGGAAAGGAAGGGGCAGATTTGAGAACATGTTTAGTGGTAAATTTGGCAGAGTTTGGTGCCTGAATGGATATAGGAAAGAATATAATGAAAGCTGACAAGGGTCATTTCCATATGCCTTGCTTTGGTGACTGAATAATGCCAATCCTATCATTCAAGACAGAGTAAAGAAGTAAGAGCAATCTTAGAGACAAAATAATGAATTTCAGTTGGTTTTGCTGCATCTGAATAATCATATGATATATAAATATTATCCAACTAGAAGTTGGAAGTGGCTATGTGATAATCATAGATTTAATATATAATAGAAATGTAGAGTTAGACATGTAAACTATATTTTATCTATATGCAAATAGAATATCAACATTTTGATATTAGTAATCAAAATCATGAAAATAAAGACCATCTAGAGAAAGTATGAAGTGTGAAAAAGGCAGTGAAAAATAGAAAATTGAATGTAAGGAAATATGTCAGGCATAGGCAAAGACAGATGATCTCGTAAAAGAAATGGAGGAAAAATGATCAGAGAGATAAGGCAAAAAAATGTTCAATACCCAAAATCCAAAGGCGTACAGAGCTTCAAAACTGATAAACTGATCAACTTGATGAAAAAGATTGAACAACATCTATGGACTTTGTAATTAGAATGGACCCACAAAATGCATAATGCTGGCATTCCTGGGAGAGCTGACCTAAAAAAGGTCTCATATACAAAACATATCTAGGGACTTAGAATGTAAATGTGAATGATAATATAACAGCATTGAGGTGGGGAGGAATTTGTTCTGATTGCCCACATTGCAAGTGATTGTGTTCTGATTCTGGATGGGAAAGAGACAAGTCCTTACATATTCTTTGTAAGTTCCAAAGCCTATAGAATATGATTCTTCACACAGCTGAAGGAATTACAAATGATCTATTCTCAAACACACTCCCCCTCTCTCTTCTGTTTTTATTACATTTTAAATAAGACTTTAAAATGCTAACTTATCAGAAATACACTAGAGGAAAAAGAAACAGCATGGATGTAACCCCTTACTAATGAGGCACTAATGCATAATTATTATAATACACGTACTTCTCTCCACAGACGAATATTTATAAACACTGAAATAGTCTAGTTTGCAATGAAGTCTTATGTACAGATTGTTTTTCTCTTGTGGCTTGTCCTTTTTTCTTAGTGTGGTAATATTTAATGAATTTCTAGGCTCTGCTCATTCTCTGAAAATGCTGAATGAACTATATATATATATATATATATATATATATATATATATATATATGTTGCTTTCAGTAAGTACATAGAGATGAGATATTAAAGATACCACCACCAGTAAATAAATCAGCTATCTCCAGTTTAAATACTCAGAGCTAAGCTAAAAACACAGCGTGTTAAAAAGAAATCTGGTTGAATTAAGTAATTCTAACAGATAGCATTGAGGGAAAGGACATGAGAAAACAAATCAAAAATCAAATTAAACATTCATAAAATTTGAGGCAAACCACTAAACAGCATCTTTTTCTTTTCCTGAGCTCTGAACCAATTGAGAACTAAACAGGAAATGGCATGTAGCCCAAAAAGGCAATCTATGTTGAAAGCATAGCTTAAGTGTCAACAATGGAAGGAGGAAAACTCATGTACTCAGTCCCACACAGAACTGAAATGCAATTCTACCTGGTCATCAGATAGGCAAGTGCTGAAGGAAACTATTCTCCAAAGACTCATTTCACCATGCATAAATGCCATCATTGTTCATTCAGTATCTGCTACAGAAAATGTGTATAGAAAAGCAGATTAAAATGTGTGCTTTGGGGTTGGGGGTTTAGCTCAGTGGCATGAGCGCCTGCCTGGCAAGCGAGGGGTCATGAGTTTGATCCCGGTACCAATAAATAATAAATAAATAAAATGTATGCTTTCGGTAAGCAATTGTGCACATGAACAGAGTGAAACAAAGTGGCTAGGTTTCACATACCCAATTTCTCTCCTAAACACACTAGTTAGGTAACTCACTGTTTATCTGTGGACTGGAGTATGGGATCAGACAGCAGAAAAATTCTTCCCCATGGAAACTGTGAAGACTGGGCAGAAAGTAACTTCCACTCCCTGCTCGCAATAGCTCTGGTGATTAACTTGTTTCATTAAAGATTGATTTGCTTTTTATCAACTTCAAGATAATAAAATAGACTTGATTTCTCTTTGGCTTTTATTCATCAAGACAATGATCTTAAGTCTACAGATGTGCATTGAGTATGTATCGACAGACTCACTGGTAGGGACAGGACTTTCAACTGAAATAATTATTCCCTGAGTTAAGGTTTAGGTGACTATAGAAGACTAACTTTGAGAAAAAAATTCCCAAATTATATTCAGCATTGTACAAACACCTCTTTTTATTCATTCAAGAATTTCTTGAGAGTTAACGGTATTCCAAACAGTGGGTTACACCATAGAGACACAAAGATTAACAATGTGAAATTCCTCATTTCTAAAAAATGACTCTATTCCTATGATTGGATATGGTTTGAGTATGCCTCTCTTCCCCAGGGTTCATGTGCTGAAATTTAATCCCCATTGTGAATTACTAAGAGGGCGAAAATGTAATCCAACTATAATGTTTAGTGCTCGGGACAAAGGGAGGTGATTAAGGTTAGATAATGTCATTAGGATGGAGCCCCTGTGACTAAGTAGTGATGGATGTAGAAGAAAAGGGAGAGCAGCCAGAAGAGATCCTGTGTCTTGCTATGTAATGCTCTGTGCCACCTCAAAATTCAGCCATCAAGAAAATCATCTGTGGCCAAGGCTCTTGAAACTAAAGAACTATAAGAGAAATAATGCTTTTCTTTATAAAGTTATCCAGTCTGAAGAATTTCATTATAGTAATAAAAAACAGACTAGTACAACTCTTGTGAAATAGTTCACTTCAAGAAATAATGCTTCCAAAATACTAAAAATTTAGATAATCCAAGTACATAAAATAATTTAGGATATGAAAAAGTAACCTCTCAGATCAGAGGAGGACTGAGAATGGTGTCATATGACTATAATCCCAGCACTCTTGAGGCTGAGGCAGGAGGAGTTTGAGGCCAGCTTTGTCTACACAGTTAGGTCAAGGCTATCCTGAACTACATAACCAGACCCTCTCTAAAGAAAAAAAAAAAGGAGGATGAGTTAGACTACTAAATAAGGGATGATGATATATCTGGGATGCCATCTGTTAAAAAGTGAATGTTTATCTACATGTAAGCCAAATTAAATTCCAAATGGATCAAAGATTTTAAAATGTAAAATATAATATTCTAGAATTTTTAAACTAAAAAAATGGGAGATTTTTACAGTTTGGGAATAAAGTCTTTCTAATGATAGCTCAAAGTATAAAAGTTATGTTTTCACCTTAAGATTTGAGTAGAGAAAGATCTATTTCTAAATTCCCTCAAGTGTGGGAAGAATTCGGAGCACTTTGCTTCTCTAATACTAGAAACAGAGAATGAGCTTTTGCAATTCCAGTCTCTGACCTCTAGACATTCTTTCACAGAGCCCACCTGAAAAGACAGAGATACCCCAGGGTAATTGTAGAGTCAAACTTTAAGGGACTTTATTACATATGCAAAATCTCTTAATCTTTCTCAAATTCTCCTGTTTAGGAACAAGTCTCTGGTTCTGTTTCCACTCAAGGAAAGGGCATTACTTAATGGGAATCACCTTGGGTAAGTTACCACAGATCCCAAATAAAGACTATTCCAAGGCATCAATAGATTACTAGAAACAAAAATGAATAGTCAGTTCCAGCCAAAATTAACAAGTGCCCATGATTATATGAAAGGATGTTCAGTTTCATATAAACTAAGAAAAGTGCCTTTCTAAAAGCAACCTGATGTGGTGAGTAGGGTGGAGTGTCAGTTGCCTGACCTTGAGATCTGCCCTGAGTGTTGGTGGAGCACATATCTGAGTGTCTGCATAGGCTGGAAGCCATGGCTTTGGGGTCTATGTCTAGATGCTTGCTCCTTCCTCTCTGGCACTGTTCCCCTGTTCTGCTTTCCAGTAACCATGAACTAAGCACCTTTGCTCCTCTAAGTTGCTTTGCCATGATGTTCCTGCCTTGAAACCGGATGACCACGTGCTGAATCTCCTGAAACCATGGACTAAATTAAACTGCTCCTCCATTCAGATATTGCATCCCAGCAACAGAAAAGCTGACTAATATCCCTGCAATATTGGCAACACTCTAAAATCTAGAACTGCTAGTGTATTATCTGTGGAATAATATTCAGTCCCAATTATTGCTGATAGAAGTGTAAACTTGTCTAATTCTTACAGTGAACTCTTGGTAATTGGCAATAGGTGTATGTATTCTCTGTGTTTTAGAAATTCTGCTTTGGAAAATTTACCTTTAAGATCTATCAGCTTGGGAGCCAAGGATTTAGCTCAGTAGCATAAGCACCTGCCTTGCAAGCGTGAGGTCATGAGTTTGATCCCCAGTACCCCCCCAAAAAAAGATCTATCAGCTTATATGTGAAACTACATAGATTTTGACAACTTTTTAAGAGCAAAATATTGGCGACAACTCAGATATAGATGCCCCATAGGAGATAGGTTAAATTAACTTGAGTATATTCATAGGCTAGAATGCTGTGCAACTATTAAAAATAAAAATGAAGAAGTATTCTAAATACTGCAGTGGAAAAATTAATGGTGAAATAGTGTGTAATAACAGCTATCTTTTACAAACATAAAAATAATAATATAGTTTATGTATGTTTGTACATATGCTTATAGAAATTCTGGTGTTTGTAGCTCTATATCTGAAACATACACATGCATATGTGGACAACAGGTGATTGACACATGTATAAGATAGCACTTTTTACAGTTCATTTCTCATAGCTGTTTTTGTGATACCTCTGTCCAGAGCCAATTCACAAGTAGAGTTATTTCAATATTCAAAGTGGAAAATTTTCTTTAGATCTGCATTAGAAAATGGCTATTGCTGAATCTACAATTATTCAAATTTAATGTGTTCATTCTTGCACACATTTTTATCCTCTATTTTTTCAGGTATTGGAGTAATCCAACTGCATACCTTTTAGATGCTAGCTATATACTTGATGGAACATGAGTAGAAAGATATTTCCCACTATTAACTCCTGGTAATGTTCCAGAAAACAATATGTTAATTAATATTTGTATGGAATTTTATAGTCATGAAATATTTTTCAGATATCTGCAATTATCTATACTGGCAATTTAAACTCATATATTTTTTCTGCTTCCTCTTGTACTTTACTAAAAGGATGAAGGAGGAATCAAAAGCTATAAATCCACAAAAACAAAAAGAACAGAAAATAATAGAAAAGGACAATCTTTCTATCTTCCTTGAATATGAAAAGTTGGATCATTCATTTCACAGAGAAGAAGCCTAAGATGATAGAGAAAAAATCAAGAAAAAGTAACTTTCATTCATGCTACCAGAATCTGAAGAGGGAAAAGAAAAAATCAAGGTATTAGGAAAATTGAGGGTAGTGGTTTATAGAAAACTTTGTCAATTGAAGTCTATGGATTAGCAGCAAAGACATCTATTAAAAGTATGAGTTGGGCAAGGTAGTGCATGCTGGTGATTTCAGCCTTCTGGGAGACTGAAGTAGGAGGATCACAAGTTCAATCCCAGTATAAGAAATTTAATTAACCCTCTCTCAAAATTTAATAAAAAAGAAAATTTAAATGCTGGAGATACAGTTCAGAATAAAGGCCCAGGGTTCAAACCCCAGTACCACAAGAAAAGGAGAGAGAAGCCATCCCAGGCCCTGTGCATATGCAAGCCAGCATCAGGACTCTCTTGCAGCCAGTGCAGGCCAGGAAAACCAGCCAGCAATGCCTTACAGAAGCTGTGAGTGTCTGCAGAAGCCCACCCTGCACCCACCACCTCCCTAGGAATCTGGGTAAGGAGAAACCCAAGTTCCTGACCGGATAAGTAGCCAACATGGGAAGTGCCTAGGACCCCTCAACCCACTCATCTAGAGGAACCCAGAAAAATGTCCAGACAAAGGAGAAAAAAGAAAACTCTGGCCTTCAGCCCAAGCAGAACAAATCCAAGAGACATGGACAAGAAATAAAGTGGAAATCACACACCTGAAATTTCTGGAATGATGGCAACTGAGATAAAGAAACTAATTCATGAGGCTGTAAAATAAATCAGATCATAAATAATATCTTAGGTAAAAGAAGAAATGACAAACATAATAAAAGGGTTGCTGAGCACATCTAAAGAAGACATAGATTTTTTTTTAAAAAAGAGAAGCATGGGAAAATGAGGGAAACATTGAATGAAAAATATAGAGAAGAATTGAAATGCATGAAACTGACTCAAAGAGATAGTCAGGAAATTTTAAAACTCCATTGAAAGCTGGAAAAACTGCTTGAAAGAAACTGAAGACATACTTTCAGACCTTAAAGACAGGATGGTAGCTAGTGATCATGAAAGATATCTTAAAAATAACAAGGAACCAGGAGATAATGATTCAATGGCTGCAAGATGACACAAAGAAAAATAATTTAAGAGTGATAGATGTCAGTGAAAAAGCAGAAGTCACCATAAATGACATAAAGAAACTATTTACAGAAGTAATAGTAGAAAAATTCCCAAGCATGGAAAAAGAACCTGGCATACAGATAACTGAGGCATACAGAATTCACCTTAGCCATAACCAAACTAAATCTAAAGCCAGGCATGGTGGCACACACCTGTAATACCAGTACTCTGGAGGCTGAGGCAGGAGGATCATTGCAAGTTCAAGATAAGCTTGGGCTACAAAGTGAGCTCAAGGCCAGCCTGAATTGTATAGTGAGACTGTCTCAAAAAGACAAATAAATAAATAAATCTACACCCAGACATATAATGATCAAGCTTCCAGAAATTCAGCACAAGAGCAGAATATTAAAGGCTATTAAAGAAAAGAAACAGATCATCTATAAAGGAAAACTCATCAGAATCATGACAGACATCTCAACACAAACCAACAACTCAAGAAGAGGTTGGAGTGAAGTATTTCAAATCCTGAAAGAAGAAAACTTCAAAAAAGAAAAGAAAAGAAAAGAAATTCCAACCCAAATTGATATACCTTGCAAAACTATACTTTCCAAATTAATGGAGAAATAAGATACTTCCATGACAAAGAACAATTAAAGGAATTCATGACCACCAAACCAACCCTACAAAGAGTACTAAAGGATATTCTAGAGAGATAAAAATGAGCATAGTTCCAGGAGCAACAGCAGAGTGAGATCACTGAGTAGGACAGACAATTGAATGGAGGGGAAAGTAGGGAGCCAATGGCAGCAAAAAAGCATGACAGAGATGAACCACTGCATGCTGGCTGTAACCATTAATGTAGATGGCCTCAACTCACCAATAAAAAGAAACACAGGCAGAGTGGATCAAGAGACAAGAACCATCAATATGCAGTATACAAGAAACACATTAACTTGAAAGGAAATTCATAGACTGAAAGTCAAAAGAGAGAAAACAATGCTCCATGTGACAGGGAACTAGAAAAAAGCAAGGGTAGCTTGCCCATCAATCATAGAATGGATAAGAAAGATAAGGCATTTTTATACAATGGAAGCTACTCAGCTATAAAAATAATCATGACGCTCTCGTAGGTAAATGGATACAACTTGTGATCATGCTCTTGAGTGAAATGGTTTGGACTCACATAGGTGAACATCATGTTGTCTCCCTAGTATAAAAAACTGAAGGAGTTAATGGGATCCAAAATGTACAAAAGATATTGTGAAAGTGTTTAAAGAGGATAAAACAGAATAAAACCAATCAAAACAAATCAGTGTTACACATACAGGACTTCAAAACATTATGAAATCAGTAAGAGTTACCATAATGCCTCTTGATAGCTTCAAAATAGCTGCAGATAACTTTGAACATAGTAAAAATCAAACAAAACCGAATAGAATAGAAATAATAAAAACAAAACAATGAATGCAATAAAGGACTTCAAAACAAGGCTGTAGTAAATCCAGAACTGCTACCATAATATATCCTGCTATCTTTGAAATAGCTGCTCCTGTCATTGGATTTGACATAATCAAACAAAGCAAAAGAGAATAAAACCCAACCCAACAAAACAATGGAAATTATATAGGACTTCCAAAACAAGACCATAGGGAATCAACAATGGCTGCAACCCTCAGAAGGAGATCCCCCCTTGATGTCACACTGTGTACCACTATTCTCTGAACCTATGATCAGACCACTGGCCCTAGACCTGCAATGTTAATGAAACACGAAAGCACCACAGGAATCTAATTGTATTTCATCTCCATAGCTATCATCGCAGCCTGTGTTTCTCCAGATAAGCCTGTTGCTTACAGCAGGCATAGAGCAAGGGTGGAGGAGTTGGTATTGGTATTTCTGGTTTGCCAGCCTGCATGTCATAAGGGTCTGTTCCAGTCCAGCAGTGGCCTATGCATGGCGCTGGTTCACAGGTTGTTTACTGGTGTGGCTTTGTTTTCTATCTCTGGTCTGTGAATGGTGCTGACTCATGGAAAGAAGCTAGAGTTTATCTCATTTTCATTGTTTTGTTTTGGTTGGTTTTATGCTGTTTTGTTTGGTTTGACTTTATTATATCTGATAGCATGGGCAACTATTTCAAAGATAACAAAATACATTATGGTAGCCATCACTGATTTCCCATTATCTTGTTTTGAAGTCCTGTATCACTTTCACTCTTTTGTTTTGATTGACTTTATTCTGTTTTATTTTGTTTGGATTTATTCTCTTAAAAATAAAAAAAAATAAAAAAGAGGAGATGGAAAGGAAGGGAGTGAAGGAGGGAGGAGGAAGGAGAAAGGAAGGAAGGAAAGAACGTAGAAAGGAAGGAAACCATGTTAAAAATGCATCATTCTAGGCTCTGTCCAAGCCTACTGAATCAGGGCCTGGACTTTAATAAGATTCCTAAGTGATCTGTAAACACAGTAAAATTTGAGAGGCAATGATAATAATGATTCACCTCTCAGAACTCCTCCACCCTCTACAAAGACACACATCTATCTGCTCCTTAAAGACAAGACTTAGGCAGTAAAGAAGGGGATTCTTCTGAAGTCTACAAAATGAAGAGAAAAGCTCACGGTTTCCATGCTATGCTCATCAATCTAAGGTCTAATGACAGACTTCCATATCTAGGTAAGACATTAGGAATTTCTCCTTAAAGGAAACCTATTACTCAAAAGATAAGACCTGCATTGCCTATCAGCAGTTACTGTCTTTGACTCTCACACAGGGGAAAAAAGTGTGTTCATGTAATTCATTTGCAATGTGTGCCACAATCATGAGATAAGATGTGATCATATAGGTGAGAATACTATATAACACTCTATATTTATTGAGAAACTACAATTCCTACTTTTCTGATACTATCTAATTCAATTCTCACAACTGAAATTAATACTATTATTATCCGCTTCCACAAGTGAAGAATTTGAAAGTTAGAGAAATTAAGTAGACTAGCATATTAATGGCAGATTGAAAATACACCTCCCACTTTTGCTCCCTCCAGAAACAATACTCATTTTGCATAAGTGAGATAGGGAAATATCTTTAGAAACTTGTACAAAAGTAGAGTGGTGATGACTTACCAGATCCAAGACCACAGGAACCTGACTGGCAAGGACTAAAGCAGAGAACCAACATAATTTATAAAGCAAAACCCTGGAAATTCTTGGGAAGTAAAATGACAGTTTCTTCTAGACATGAGGGAAAAGGAAGAGAGGTAACTAAAAAGAAAGAGGATTGTCTGAAATTTCTGTTTAAGAAACACTCATACTCTTTCAGATCCTCCTCCACTTCCATCTCCTTTTGAATCTAGGAAAGAAGACCAGGGATTTACTCTCTGAGGAGGGTAAAACAGGCTCTTTGCTCTGGAAAGACCAGGTATAGTCAAGGGTCTGAGTGCTGTACTGAAAATGCTTTCTGTCTCTGGAATTTCAGAACACTGACTATCAAGCATGTGGAAGGAAACTGGAAGAGCCTGAAGCCTCACCAGAGTAAGAGTTTCCTGAAGACACCAACCTAGAGGTTCTCCAACTAAACAGATCTCTGTACAAGAAAGTCATAGATAAAAGATGCACTTGTGTTACAGCTCCCAATCCACTTTCAGTGATATACAATTATTCACTGAAAGACTAGCAAAGCTCAAAATATGTGATAGTGCAAAATATTAGCTAGAATACAGTATGGACTCTCTCATACATGGCTAGCAAAAATATAACTTGGTGTAACTTGTTGTTGTTGTTGTTGTTGTTGTTAATATTGGGGACTGAAACCAGGACCTTACATGTGCTAGATAAGTTCTCTATCACTGAACTGTATCCCCAGTCCAATATAACTTTTTGAAGAACAATTTGTCTATGTCTTTCACAGCAACTGAACTTCCAGGATTTTACCTTTTAGCAATTTCACTAGCAATTTGCATGCAAAGACAGACCAAGCTATATGTAGACACTGGCACATTTATCATTAAAAAATATAAAAAATAAATACCTTAAATAACCATCAGTAAAGAAACCTATTTGTAATATCTATTTGTAAAATAGACAACCATGCAACCATTAACAAGAAGGAAGTAGCTAATCTGAAAATTGTTAATATCTAAATATAGAAAGAAGTGTTATTAGTCTGTTAATGAAGGAATACTTGGTTTTTTATTCTATACATGGAATATTTTTACTGTAGCCACCTGTTTTTAATTTGAAAATAAAATACTGACATTTTAAAATTATATATCTTTATTTGAAGTATTAACTGCTATGAAAAGTAAAATATTCCTACATCTAGATCCTTGACCTAGAATTCTCTCTTGATATAGCTTGATACAAAATTAAAATCTAGTAAGTTCAAAGCTAAGCTCCTTAGCTTGTTATCTGAAATATGACTACCACCACCATCAAACAAGTTTGATTTCCTAATTTGACCACCCTTCATCCAGTCTCCTGAGTCAGAAATGGGACTGTACCTTCTACTCCTCCTTATATCTGATCATGAAATACTGTCAGTTTTATCCTTTGAGTTGCCCATAAACCTATGCCTATCATTTACTCTCCATTAATTAATACATTCATAGTACCTGCCCCACATTTCTCTAATTTCCTTCTTATCAACCCTCTGCATTTAGTATTTCTTGAATCTATATTCCACAAAATTACTAGGCTGACCTCTCAATAGCCCCAATTTGATCAAGCCACTCCCCAATTTAAGACTCTTCAATAATGGCTTGTCTCCATCAGAATAAAGTTTACATTACCTAGAATAGCACATAATTGTTGTCTGGCCCTTGCCTTCTTCCTCTACTATCTCAACACGCAAACCTGCTACTCCAAATACTTAGCAGTCTCCCAATTTCATTGTGTCAATTCAACAGTATTCTATCTTGAAACATTTTTGCCTCCTTCAGTGTGTAAACCCCATTACTTATCAGCATTGTTTCACTTGGTACCTCTACTCTGAGCATCTTTACATCACCTCTTCTATTTTTTATCCTCAGATCCTATTACATTGCCAGGTACACAATGAGATCTAATTAAACATCTGTGGGATAAGTGACAAAATTCCAGTAATGCTGAACCTTTTAGAGCTTTCAGTGATGCAAAAGCCCACTGAGGTATGTGTGCCACAGGTTGACCACCACTGAACTAGATAAACCAGATTATTATTCTAATGCAGGGAATGACAACTCCTCCAGTCTCCCAAAAAAATTCTTCCGCAAAAACAGTGAATCTTCTCGGTTCATCTTTTTATTCTTGTCAATGCAACTTTCTCTTCGAACTCACATCTCAAAGATACCTTGATGAATAATGCTTTTGCATTGTACCTTTAAAAACTGAATCATCCCAACTACTTGAAACGTGCACTGAAAGATACTACCAGTGAGATGTAATCTAATATTAATGTAAGAAAGTAACAGCTTCAATCAATCAAGGTCAATAGAAATAAACTGGCAGGTATTAAAGAACAATTTGAAGTCCATCTGTTGTTAGTCCCTTAAAATCATAACATAGATAGTATAGAGAAAAATTCCAACCGATGTAACCTAGAAGAGGTTATAGACCATGGTAAATGTTTGCTACAACAAAGCAATCAGGAAGAGAAAATCCAAACTACATAAAGACCTTGTGTGGAGTGTAAAACATTCAAATCTTAACTCATTTTCCTGTTCCCTAAATGTCCTGTACTCGTAGAAACATTCTCCATTACCTTGACAGTTTTCTTTTTGTATAAAATTTTATTTGCCTGAATTATTAATGGTACTTTTTGTTTGTGCCCATAACTTAAATTTTCTCTCTTCATTCACATGTTATGAATGTTTTGAATTACACTTCAGGAAATGATGAACAAAATATTTCTTTGGAAAATTGCATAGTGTCACCAATGTTTTTGTACTACTAAGAGATTATTCTGTTTTTCCAGTTTTCACAAAAAACGAGCATTTCTTCTTTTTATAAACTGTCAGTAACTGAAATTTTAAACTGTATCAAATAGATATGAGATAGACTTTAAAGTATGTATTGCATGTCAGATGAAAAATACAGTACATAGAGATTCCAGCTGGCAAACAGTTCACAATATGAAATAAGCAGCTTCAAAAAAATTCCTTAGGCCAATAATAGTAAACAGTAATTACCAATACTTGTGAAAGTATATTTTAGTCATATAGCCATCTTTTTTCTTGCATTGCTCCATACAGCACACAATATTTATACCCCAAATCTGTTTCATTTGACCAGAAGTTTCATTGAAGCAAAAGTCGTGGATAGAAATCCTCAAGGGCTGGAATTAAGGCAAGACAAATTCCTCAACTTTAGTTGAAAAGGAGGGAGGTGATTCACAGTCTTTCATATCTTCTAAAAATATACTGCTTTGTTTTACAACAAGCTAAATTGTAATTACTGAAAAGGAAGAGAAAGCCAGTCTGTTTTGCAAAACTTCCTTAAAACTCTTTATGGAAGAAGATGTCTCACCAACTCCCACTGAAATCACAAAGATTCAGTAGAGGTAATAAGAGACCATATGTACAAACACCCTATGATTTCAAACAGACAAGCTTATTGGGAAGAAAAAAGTTTCCTGTCTTTGATTTCTTTTAGAATGATAAAATGAAAGGGACAGTAATACATATTTTAAGCCCCGTGAATTCACAATGGGGCTTTAGAATAAAGAGGTAAAAACCTTTGAACTAACAAAGGTCCATCACTGTACACTTCTTTTCTCACAAATGCCTTGCAAAGGAAATTATGCTACATAGGGAGACCAGCTGGGTTTTGCCTCTCACAGTCAGTACATAGCACAGTTTCAGACTGTATCAGCCCAGTCAGAATGGACCACATCATTGACTCCTCTTGGACCTTTCCTCTTACCACATAGAGCTGTTTTTAGTCCAGAGCCTCAGGAAAGCATTCACTCACTGACTTACATCTGAGTGTCCCTTTGTACTACCCCAAAGCCTGAAGTCAACAAACTCTATTACATTGATTAAAGTAGTCCCAGGGACTACATGGCCTTTTACACTGTCCTTAGATTAAAGACAAAAAAGGATTCCTTTTTCCAAGAATGTTTTAGTTTTGGTTGAGAAAGTAATTTGGACGGGGTGTCGAGTTTGTGGATTTTTTTGATGGATTCATTTTATTTTCTCCGCAATTTTCAAAGAGGTCAACAAAAATACAAGGGCTCTTATATCACAAAAAGAGAGGAGGCTTTTTATTTCCAATCATCTCTAATTACTTCTTTGTTCCAAAAAGACAGGATTTACAGCTGCTGAAATTTAAGAAGCTAGCACTATGTCCGGGTGAAGCATTTATCAGGGCTCTGGAGAGGAAGAGACTTATATAATGATCAGTTATTTCTCTAAATTTGACTGAATGGAAATGGCTCCTCAGTCAAATTTAAAATCTAAAGGAAAAACTAGCAGATCAAAAACTCAAATAGTAGATCTTCAAAATGATCATAAGTCCATGAATAAATAATGGAAACAGCACAATTTGAGTGTCTATTTTCTACAATAGGAAGAAAAGATATAGCTTAGTAGTTACAAGAGCTAACCCCCCACTCTGGTTATTTGACTAGCTTCACCAATGATGTGAAGTGAGTAATGTTACTTAATATCAAAAGTTCAATTTTTTAACCTACAAAAATACCTATAATAGTAGCAGTCTCTTTGGGCTATTAAAAAAGACTAAGAATAAAGATATCTTAAGTATTTAGCATAATACCTAGCAGAGACTACTTTTAGAGATTATTGTTATTCTACATGAAATATTTTCTGCATGCTGACAAAGCAAGTTTAGAAACAATACATGATATGACTGGTCACATGAAGATAAACTCCAAAACCCTTGGATTTTCATTCTGGTTTTGTCGTTATTTTGCTGCTGCTATTGTTTTGTAGTGCTGGAGATTGAATCTAGGGTCTCACACATACTAGGCAAGCATTCTATCTTGAAGCTAGATCTCTCCCTCCTACCCCGATTTAGTTTTGGTTCAGTCATTTATTTCTTGTGTGACTATGAATTTCAGAGCTTTAATATTTTTATTTGTAAAGTGGAAGAATAATGAATTTGTACCTACAAATGTCTTTCTATATGCTCAACACTGAATTACTGCTATTCCCCACCATTGTGAACTACTTTGCCAAAAGAGAATTTTTATTTTTCTTTCCTGAACTCTCATCTCAATAACTAATCCCATTTCAGTAATCAGTACTACAGTTAATCTAGTCCTTAATAACAAAACTTCTTAAATTACTCCTAATACTTCTCTCTTTTTCACAGTCCACACAAACCTAATATCAAGTCTTCTTGGCAATTATCCATAACATGAACCCAGACCTGACTACTTTACATTTTAGCTGCAGCTACTTTGCCAGTCTAAGTCACTGTCATGTGTAGCAGGGATTGCTGAAATAGCTTTCTTTCTGTTTAATTATACCTGTCTTATCACTTTCTTCATCACTGAGACACAATACTCAGCACCAATAACTTAAAGGAGCAGAGATTTATTTTGGTTCACAGTTTCAGAAGATTCAGTTCATGTTAATCAAGCTCAAAGTAGAAAATCACATGGTGACCAGGAAGCAGAGACAGAAGGGAGGATTTGAGGAGGGAGATACACGCTTCCAGGGCACACTCTCATGACTCCCCCTAACCTAATAGCAAATCAGCTATAGCCCACATATTCCCATCGCCCTCCACGAGCCACACCTCTGATCACAAGACTTTGGGCAGACTGTCCAGATCCAAAACTCAACAATACCCTTTACAATTATGAAATATTCCCCTGGTCTCTAATAATACTTCTCATCTTACAAAGTCTGCTTTTTCTTATATTAGTAAAGCTATAGTCGCTTTCTTCTGGTCAGTGTTTTCAAGTACAATGGGCCCCCTTATCCTCATTTTCACCTTCTATGGTTTCAGTTACCTGTGGTCAACTATGATCAGAAAGTATTAAATGAAAAATTCTAGACACAAATAATTAACAAGTTTTAAATTGAATTTTATTTCAATCGACATGAAGAAATCCCACGCCAGCTTGCTCCCTCTCATAAGGGCCATGAATCATCTCTTTATCCAGTATATCCAAACTGTATACACTACCTGCCCATTAGTACCTTAGTAGTTGGCTCTGCTATCAGACCAACTCTTGCAGAATCACAGTATTTATGTTGAAGAATTGTTTAGTTTACTCAATGATGGTCCCAAAGTGCAAGGTTGTCAACTAACATGTCAGCTATAAAGTGTTTACTTTAATTGAATATGTAGACATTCTTAATTTAGGGAAAAAATATATACCATAGCTGCTGAGATCTACATTAAGGGCAAATCTATCCATAAAATTGAGAAGGAAAAAAATATCATGCTAGTTTTGTTCTCATCTCTCAAACTGCAAAAGTTGTAGGCTAAGGCATGATTTATGCCTGGTTAAAATGAAAAAGTCAGGATATTATAAAATTCACTTCTGTGCAGTTTAAGGCATATAGTAGATACAATAAAATATACCCCATAGATGAAGAAGGACTACTTAAATCTTTCCAATCCACTCACTTTTAACCTTTTTTATCCTTATGTATTTGCATCTTTTATTTTTTGTAAGCATTATTTATTTGGAGTTTGTGTTTTTATACAGCCTTACAATTTTAATCTTTTATACAGAGTATTGTTTTAGCCCATTTATTTGTAATACAATCCCTGGTATGGCAAGTTTGCTTCATATTTTACTATTTATTTCATATTCCTTATTTTTCTTTCACTTTTAGATTCTTCAAATAAATTTTTCATCTTGTGTTTACTTGTTATACTTTTCATTGTTCTATAGATTACTTAGATTGCATCATGTGTACATGAATTGTCGCATTCTAGTAGAAATTATTACTTTTTCACTTTTGAATACTCTTAGAAGCATAGAACACTTACAATTCTACTTAATTTTTTCTTGATATTTACATTGTTTATTGGATGTTTTACTTACATAGCAATTTAGGACTCTAAAGTACATTATCATTATTATTTTATGTAGTCAGTTTTTGTTTTCTGGTTTTTTGGGTTTTTTTTTTTTTAGACAAGCTCTTGCTACGTAGCTTAGACTGGCCTTGAATATACTATGTAGCCCAAACCAGCCTTGAACTTGTGATGATTCTCTTGTATCACTCTCCCAAGTACTGGAATTACAGGCATGCACCACTATGCCTGGCTTAATACTGATTTTCATTTACCAGAGGGTTTTTTTTCTTTCTGATGTTTTTTCTTCCTTCTTGAGTATACATGATTCTCTCTGAAAAATTCTCTTTAATATTTCTTTTTTATATAGAACTTGTGGAAAGAAATTATCTTCCTTTTTCCTCTTTTTGTATTCTTTTCTTTTTTATGGTACTGGTGATTGAAAGTAGGAGTGCTCTACCACTAAGATACACCCCTCAGTCCTTTACATTTTCTATTTGAGACAAGGTCTCACTATGTTGCCCAAGCTGGCCTCAAACTCTCAATATTCCTGCCTCAGTTTCCTAGTAGCTAGGGCATAGAGTTTTATACCACTATACCTAGATACATCTCATTTACATTTGTCTGAATAATCTTCAACTTAGTTTATAACATAATTTCTTCCAGTATGCTAGAAGTGACATCTCATTGTCTTCTGCCTTCCATGTTCCTAATTAAGAAATAAGAGGTAGGTTTTATTGACATTCCTTTGGGGATACAATGACACTTAAGACCCTGTCTACTTACCGGTTTTTAGCAGTTTTTTTCTATAACTTAGTAGGTCATTTTTTTCCTATATTTCATTGACCCTTGCATTGAACTCACTTGAATTTGTGGGTTGACCTCTTTCATCAGTATAAGAAAATAGTTAGAGCATCCCTAATTTATTTTCTCCTCTTAGGATTTCAATTACATGTCCTTTTCAATGAGCTTTATATTACTTTACCATTGGGTTGCTTTGTTGTCCTTGTTTTTATTTATATTTTCTTTCTGTGCTTCTGTTTGTGTCTTTTCTATTAGCCAGTTTTTAAAATCCAAAACAACAATAACAAAGTAGAAATTCACCAAATGATACTGTCTTTCATCATTAAGGCTTTCCTCTTTTTATTAATAGCAAGGACAAATATTTAGGGAACTAATCTTCTCAAGCCAATACAGAATTGAGCTGGTTGAGGCTATGATGACAGTGTGGAAAATTTAATATAGTCCTACTTGGACCTGCTCCTAGCTCATAGTTATCTAGGAGTTTTAATTTAATTTTAACCTTAGTAGGACCTGATTTCTTAAATCTGCATAACTGAACAATGTTCAGTCCTGACCTTTAGATGTTTACAACTCAGCCCTGTAACCTCCTGTCCCTCACAGCTTCAAATGTGACAAACCTGCAAGAGGAGACAGTTATCTGTCTGAGACTCCTCAGGTCTCCAGTCCCTCAAATGTCAAAATCTTGATAGCTTCTATTTTCCTGGAATGATTTTCTGCCAGAAATCAAACCTGAATTTTCAACCTCCACATACACCCAGATTTAGTAAGTATCCCAGTGATAGTATCTCTGGATCAATCCAACATTCCTTCAAGGGTGCTGAAAATAATTTTATAAGCATCTTCCCTTGTAGAAATATTCATTTCCTTGAAGCGGAAAAGTGGAGGGCCAACAACCAATGTATGCTGGTTGTAACCATTCATGTAGATGGCCTCAGGTCAGCAATAAAAAGAAACAGGGAAAGTGGATCAAGAAACAAGATCCATATACTGTTTACATGAAACACATTTAACTGGAAAGGAAATTCATAGACTGAAAATCAAAAGAGAGAAAACAATTGCTCCACATGACAGGAGACCAGACAAAAAGCAAGACTAACTTGCCCATCAACCACAGAATGGATAATAAACATAAGGCATTTTCATGCAGTGGAAAGCTACCCAGCTATAAAGTAGAATAATCTCAAGGTAGGTATATGGACCCAACTGGAGATTATGTTCATAGGCGAAACAGTTCAAACTCATACACGTGAACCCTAGCATAATAAACATAAAGAGTTAATGGGATCCAAAAGCAAAATAGTTATTGTAAGAGTGATAGGGGAGGAAATACCTGGGAGGGAAAGGTGGTAACTACTGTTAATTTCTTATTGTCTTGTCTTGAACTCTTGTATTGTTTTCACAATTTTGTTAGATTTGGCTTTGTTCTGCCTTGTTTTGTTAGATTTTACTCTGATGATAGGGGCAACTATTTTGAATATAATGGGACATATTATGATAATCATGGTTTCCTACTATATTGCTTTGAAGTCTTATAATGCTTTCATTCATTTAATTTATTTATTCTTTTGTTTGATTTTATTATGTTTGATGGTATCAATAGCTATTTTGAAGAAAATGAGACATTATGGTAGCCATTGCTGATTTCCTATCATCTTGCTTTGAAGTCCTATCATGTTTTGTACTTCTTTTTTGATTGGTTCTATCCCATTGTGGTTTATCTGATTTTATTATGTGTGATGGTATGGACAACTTTTTTTGAAGAAAATGAGATAGTATAGCAGCCATTGTTCATTTCCCATTATCTGGTTTTGAAGTTTTGTAATACTTTCATTCTTTTGAATGGTTTTATACTATTTTGTTATGTTTGCTATTATTGTGTGTGAAAATATGGTCATTTTGAAGAAAACAAGAGACATTATGGTAGTCACTATTAATGTCCTGTTGTCTTGTTGTGAAGTGCTGTGTTGCTTGCACTATTCTGTTCTGCTTTGTTCTATTTTATTTTGTTTTATCTGTTTTATTCTCTTTAAAATAAAAAAATTTAAATCTTCTTTTCCTAAATATCAGAAAACTGTATATATATTTCACTCTGCCTTTCAGAAGCTTTTAGTTTAGTACCCTGAAGCACCTTGGAGGTTAGCAAAAGTCTGATGGAGAAAACTAACCATGCATTTATTACTCCAGCTCTATATGGCCACTAAAATCTTTATTTTCCCAGCATAAGTCAAGTTTTGATTGTTAAGTCATGGCAAACTATCAAATGCGCTCAGAGGAAAAAAATGTCTTGAGGTTATCAGCTTTCCTCCCCGAAATTATACTCCACCTTGTTCTCATTGTTGCCATGACTTTCTGTGCTTTTAAAACTGTACAGATGAAATTTATCTCACTTTTTCTAATTGTTTTCAGCAGGGGCACTACCTACATATAACATAGTGTATCTTACTTAGAAGTGGAAATCTATATGAATATCCTAATAGGCATTGCTGCTTTTATCCTGAATATACTGTATCCAAAGTGATTCTTTTGAACCATAAATTAGATTATATCATTCCCATTGCATTTGTAATAAATCTAAATTCTTTCTTATTCCTCCAGACCAATCTGTTCTTGACCTGATACCACCTGATGCAATGTCTTAGCTCTCCCATAGGCCTTCCTATTGTTCTCCAAGCATGCTATTCTGAAAGAGTGTTGCCCTGCAACACTGTCATACCCTACACCATCATAGAACAATATGACATAAGGGACTTAGTTTACTTTGTTCAGTTACTTTAGTCCCAACATCTAAATTCATGTCTGGTCCATGGTGAATGTTGGATAAACACTCAATGAAAGAATAAAATTGAAACTATGTTATCTAACATTTGGCTGGGATTCTGAAGCCTTGATTAATAATCTCCTCTTTGCAGCCCACATTGTCAGTTAACTGAGAACTGGCCTCATAATTTAAAAATGAAAATGTAATGAAATTATTATAGGAACACTGAAGCAACTTGTTGCTCCAAAGATCACAGTTTGAAACTAAGATTCCTTCTAATTCCAATATTTTAGCCAAAAATTCCACGTTGAGGAAAAATCTGAAGCTGAATATTCCAACAAACCTGTTCTACTGTTACATATGTTTGCAACAAAAACATATATCCTTAGATGTCATAGTTAATTTAAGAAGTTGAATATTAAAGCCAAAAAATAGTATTGAATATGTAGCTTCAATCTAGTGAAACATAACAATTTTAGTTGCAGACTCTGAGACTCGAATCCAAATTATTTCTAGGCTTCCTTCTGGGTTAGAGAGAGGGAGAGAGACAGAGATAGAGACAGAAACACAGAGAGAGACAGAGAAAGACTTTAGAATGCTCTAGAGTCTAGACATCTAGCAGTGCTTGTAGCAAGCTCATGTGTGTGGCTTCACGTTTTGCAGTTTGGATTTATTTTACAGTTTGATGCTTAGGTGTAGAGCTATATGATTCACATGTAGGTGAGAAAAAAAAATAATAAAGTGTTCCCACTGACCTGTCCTCTTCTACCCGTGAAGATGAAAAAGAACTTCCTGCTTACATGACTTCACAAAAGTTATGATTACATAAGGTTCAAACAACTCCAGTCCCTAGAAAGAACATTTCATCATTAGTAATCATTCAAAGGGCCCTGGTATTTTTTTCCCACCTCTGCAAAAAAAGTATCAATTCATTCTCTCTCTCACTAGGCAGCCTCCTATCACTCCTCAAGATTAGATTTCCCTAAGTACCAGGTTAGAAGGCACCAGGATTATGAGGTATAACTTTGGTACCTTTCCCTTGTCACTGAAATACATATTCTTCATGATTCCCCTGACCCAAGTAGTATATGGTTTGCTTTGCTTAAATAAAATAGCATAAAAAGAAGTAGTGACTATACAGACAAAATTTGATTGCCCTAAAACTTAAAATGAGTAATAATTTCTTTTTGCTGGCAAATTTGCTGGAAATTTTTGAAATAACATAACTCCACAACCAGAAGGCAAATTCATTCCCTCTCCCTCTCACTTTCTCTCCCCGTCTCTTTCCTTCTGTCCCCACTCTCTCTCCCTCTCACTTTCTCTCCCCGTCTCTTTCCTTCTGTCCCCACTCTCTCTCCCTGTCCACTGCTCAGTCTCCCCCTGTTTAGGGGCTGGAGATTAAATGCAGGACCTCACACATTCTCCACTGCAATAAAGTCTGCTCCAATGCTTCAAAGTAAATTCTTGTATGGGAGAGACATTGCACACTCTTTCTGGTGTTATTCTTAGCTTAACCTATTAGCATCATCAATATTACTTTAATACTGATCATAGACCACAACTGACATTCTATATTTAATAGAAACATTCTTGATAATTTCAGATTTACTCAAGTTCTACTTATTCTCCATTCATTAACTTTGAGGCATTTTTAACTCCTCTGTACCCCTGTTTTAGGGTAGCTGTAGAATAACAAACCACCTGAAAATCTTTTCATCACTACCACAGCTAGACTTCTCAGAGACTGAAAATGCTTCTTACCACTTATTCCCAGAATGAAAACTGAAGAAAATGTTGTCTCTAGATTTCTGAAGAGCATGATGACCAAATATATCATAACTGTTTCTTCTCACATCAGAAGCCAAGTTTATAATCCAGAAGTTTCAAACAGTGGCCAGCAGGCAAATCCTATACATATATGAGTTTTTATTTGACCCACACAGATATTTTAAAGCTTTTAATTCATCATCAACATTTAAAAATTTTTAAAAATTCACTCTGATAATTCACACATCCAGCTTCTCTCAAAAAAGATTATACAGGCTCTGCCCTGCACAGGGCCCCAGCCTAAGGAGCAAACGGGGCTGCCTCCTGGCTCCTCACTCCTTTGCCAAGCCATGCACACAAGACCTGCCCTTGTTTGCTGCCAGGTCCACCAAGAGGAAAAAGGGCTTTTTTCTAATTTGTAATAATGTGCTAGGCAGTGTAGCAAGGACACTCTCAATGGGCCTTCGGGCACACATGGCAACAATAACCTGGAACCTTTAGCGCAGCAGGGAAGCTTGGATTGACTAACTTCCCTCCTCTCACCTTCTGCTTCACCAAATGATGAGATCATTTTCTCTGTAAAATTTTGAGTTTACAACTTTTGATTAATATCAAAAGGAAATACTTCCGATTTATTCATCTAAATTGTGTAAATTCACATTTATTTCGCAAAGGTAAGCCATTCAGCTCTTGAGATCAGCACACTCTCCAGGCTCAGGTTTTACTATCAGGTAGACGTGGGTAGCTGTCTCGCCTTGGGAAACCAATGGGACCTGTCTGTATTTCCTTACCTGTAAAATTAAATTGACATTACCTGTTCTCTAGGCTTGAGGTGCAGATTAAATTAGATGACATGCAACATAATGCTTGATGTATATTTGCTCAAAAATGTAATTTTTTTTCCATTTTATTTTAAAGAGATTAAGACAAAAGAGGTCAGTACAGAGCAGATCGGAACTGGACAACATAGGCAACACAATACTTAACATTAAGACAACTGGACGTTAACAATAGCTATCACAATATTTCTTTCTCTGCTATAGTTGAGCATAGTTTCAAATACAATAATATAAAACATAACGAAAAAGTATAAAGCCATTCAAAGAGTGAAAGAATTACAGGGCATTCTGAACCGAATAACAGAGAATGATCAATGGGTACTATAATATCTCATTTTCAATAAAAAATTTTGTTTATACTTTCACACATATTCAAATCCCAATAAGACACAATGTGCTAGATAGAACCAATGGAAATACAAGAATAGAAGCTTGGTAGGACTTCTAAGAAGGACAGTATTAAATCAGCAATAGCTGTCATAATGTTTTGTTCTCTTCAAAACAGCTGTTTTACGTCATAGCATCACATATAATACAGTCAAACAAAACAGAATAAAACCATTCCAACTGATGAATGAAAACATTGAAAGGCTTCAAAGCTATGAGATCAAAAATGTAATTTCATGTTAATTGCTGAATTCATGTTAAAAGCAGAGATATTATTATAGCTACAGGGTTTTATGGTTTACATGTTAATGTTGGTCCAACATTTCTTATTGTTTGTCTTTTGTAAAAATTTATTATCATTTTACAACCAAAAATCACTTCAGATTTGAAACAGCAGCCTGATACTGACAATTCATTGAGGAGTATCGCTATTCCTTTATGTATCTATTTATTGGCAAGGTTCAGACTTTCTTAGTATTAAATAGTACAATTGACTTCCAAAAAGTTAGTCCCAGTAAATTCTGGAAGAAGGTAATTAATATTGTAGCTTTACTACTAACTTACTATTCATTAACTATAATTCTCAATAAATTGCATTTTGACATCTCAACTAAATATTTATACAAAAAAATCAAATACACAAATGTGGATTTCACCCTGCAGAATCTAAATGACTTCCATTCTCCATAAAATTTTTTCTAATTACTGTAACTTTCCTTTTATTTGATTTAGAAATTGCTCTTCTTCTCTTATTTCTATAATCATGAATTTTCTATGATCATGAACATTTGTTCGAACTTCAAGTATAACCAGTGTGAGGGCAGGAATTTCATTTCATTACCCTCTATCCAACAACAGCACATAATAGAAATGTTGAACTTACTGTATTATAAGAGTAAATTAATGAATAAAATTACTTTCTAATACTGGAAATTGAGAAAAGAGAAAAATCCTTTTCCCTTTTAAATCCAAAAATATTTTTCCAACATGAACCAAGGAAAACAATTAAAGCAAGAATCTGTTGGAGGCTAAGAAAAGAGGCACTTAAGTGGTGCAAATAAGATTAAACACTTGTGTCATGGTTTATGTCGGTGGCCCCCAGGCCTCATGTATTGTGCATTTGTGATTGGTTCATTGTCTAGTGCTTGGATTGGTGGTGTCAGTGCTACACCCCCTTAGGGGGTGGAGCCAGGATATGATGTAATGGCAGGAAGAAGTTGTGTCTGTCTCTCTTGCAGGTTTCGGCCTTGCTGTTTGCAGCCACCATGAACTGCAGCCCCACCATGCCACCCTGCCTTGGAGCCAACTGAATATGAACTGAAACCTCCAAAAACTGTAAGAAATAAACCTTTCCTTTCCCAACTTTGGGCATCAGGTATTTTGTCTCAGTGATGAATAAAAAGTAACTAAGACAACTTGCCTTAGGTTTGCATAGATGTCCTGGTAATATCAAAATCCATTGAATCCAAATTCAGGGAGGGTCCAATCACCCTCACCACCAAATAGATACATTAAAAGTCTGCAAATGGAAGCCCTAACTCAGGGCACATGATCCAGAAATCTGATATGAAAAAGCTGTAGACTGTCACTCTTCAAGTGGTCTCAGGAAAAATTTAAGGTGATAGAGGACAAGAGTTGATTATCAGTAGAAATTTGGGGCAACTAAAAATGCCCCACAGGTAGAATGAGCCCAGGGCAGAGAGTTTAATGGCCTTCCAACATTATGTCCTCTTTAAAAGTAATTGTACACCCAGAAGACCTTTACTCAAATGTAGGTAGAGAGCATCAAGTCTTTAGCAGTATTTTCTCCATGGACCAAACGGAGGAGCTGACACCCTTTAGCCAAGTTAAACATAAAATATAAAGAAAGGTAAGACTTTAGTCTTGACCCCTTCCTTATGAAACCATATCTGCTTCATTCACCCTCTTAGTAACTTGCCTTTGAAAAACACAAGACTGGTACAGTATACCTTAGCAATCCAGGCTCCTCATTTTTTCTATTAGTACAACTGGGAAATGAGATGCTACCTCTCTGTGTGTAATGTAGCACAAAGGTATGCTCACTGAGGCATACAACCAGAATGTGTCAGTTTGGAAGGGAAAAAATCCTCCCATTTCTAACAAAATATTTTACACTAAAAACTGCATCTATTTCTAATGTAAAACTTACTAAGTGATGTACCCAAGGGGAGAGTAGCTTAAGGTTGCAATAAATATATTATCATACAAGGTCTGGTTTGATCTACCCTCCTTTCAAAGGATAATGAATTTTTTTAGCTGTTCAAAATCTAGGCAACTTACGATCAGATACTCCACAGTGTGGAAAGTTACACTGGCTTTGTTTTAATCACCTAGATTTTATGCTGTTGAAAAGAAAGTATTAAATGCTTCTACTTTTATAAATAAATGCTTTGTTTTTAAAGAGAGAAAAGAGACATTTCTCTTTCCACCAGTGAAAAGGCTATGAGCAGAGCTGCCATTCGTTGATTCCTGTTAGTTGAGTAGGTGCCTGTAAAGGGCCAGGTGGTGTTTATGCAGATGACTGAGCAAGTTACAATGTGTTCTTCCTTTTGGATAAAACATTAGTGTATCAGATGTGACAAATCAGATGTTCATCTTCCGCACTTCTGCATTATTTTACATTGAGAATTAGATGATGTGCTGGCTTAGCTTTCCGTTTTTGTTTTCATTTTTCCTAGAGAAAAAGTTCGTAAATAAAGTTCTTTCTACACTCTGCATAATCATAGTCTCACAGAATAGCTAACTGGTTAGTTAATATGGTAATTACAAGTATACCTGTCTTGCACTGTACATGAGAAAATGTATATATTCTGGTAGAACAAAAAGCACCCCATTCATATTCTCTGCTCTAAGAGTTAATATATTATCCATTCCTACACTTCTGTTGTCAAAGGAAACACAGTCTTCCTGTGAGCATCTTGAGATGAAGCACCTAATGCTCCAGTGTCCGAGCAGTGGCAAAGCATTAGCCCTCACTGTGCACCAAACTTCCAGACTCAAAACAAACTTCTAACACAAAAGTATGCCTTATGGTTTCAAAATATTACAAGTCAGATTGTGTAAGAGTCCAAAAATAATTTTTAAGTATCCATGTAACATTTCTACTTACAGAATCTGTTAAGGATATTGCCCCCACTTAGTGTCACTCTGCTTTCAGCCCCCTCTGACACAACTGGCTGCTCTCCCCAGCATTGCCTTTTGGCCAAGAAATACATAGGTTCTCCATGAGTACCATTTTCCAATAATAACAACTGAAAACCGAACCATTTTGTATTTTTGATATCTTTATTTTGGGAGCTCCTGTTCTGAATTAGATCAGTACCATGTCACTAGCAAGAAATTAATAGAATAAGGCAAGGGAATAGTTTAAGAGCTTCTAAACATCCTGTTAATGTTCTTAATTTTATTCAACCATTCAACAAATATTTATTGAGCTTCCATCATATACAGTTCAAGAAACAAGGGAGGGGAAGAGGAGATAAGTAGAATAAAGGTATGCCATGTGCTGGAACTTAATGAGTGTAACTTAATAACCATAATGAGTATAAATTATATATGTCATAAACAAGGGCTAAGATGAATAATATTAATAAGAATGAGAATGGCAAATGGTGAATTAGAAGAGAAGGAGGGAGGGTGAAGAAAAAAGAGACTAAAATAAAAGAGACTAGCTGTATTACATACCGAACCTACTCCCCAAAAGACTTTAATCTGCACATACTCCAAACAGGTACTTATTTTTTTTTAATTAAATTAAATTTTAAAAAAGGACTTTTCTACTGTCAGACAGTGAGGGAGTAGATACAAGTGTCATTAGAAAAATATAAGTATGCTAATGTGAAATCTCAGAAGTAGACAGGGTTAGGGAAGACTATGTGGAAAAGATGGTATTGATGCTGAGCCCTGGAGGATCAGTAAGTGGGATGATAAGAAAAGTAGGGGAGAGAAAGTGAGAGGATGGGATAGTAAGACCAAGTTGCTAAAGTGATGCTTTGCCACTAAATGTGGCCACTAATTGCATTATTTAGTGATGGTGATTAATATATTCCAATGTATTTTATAAAATGTATTTAACATATTTTGTTCTAAAATGCTGATATATTTTGATATGCTTAATGTATTGATATAGCTATTGATTTAATAATAATATGTATTTATTGATAATACCTAAAGTGTACATTTACAAAAGCTACTCAGCAACTCATTTAATTCTCACAGCATTGTGTGAAATAGGTACCTTGAGAATTTCCATTTCACAAATGGAAAGCTAGTAAAGATTAAATAACTTGTCCAAAATCACTCTGCAAGCATGTACAAGAGCTGGGTTGTCACCAAGCAAGCTGACTCTAGAGCTATGACCTATTACTACAGGGTTAAAGGGTAGAAGACCAAATGAACTAATAAGTTAATAATATGAAATGTCATATAATTCAGTCATTTTTTAAATTTCTCTCTTTCATCCTCTAGGCTCACTATATCATCATCTTCAGAGTCTTCTCTTCTACCTCCTGAATCTCCTCCCATCTTCTCTTCTTGCCACTACCTGACTGGCCCTCTTCTTCTCTTTTCAGAATTGGTACTAAAGTCTCCCTTTTCAAGCTGATTCTCTTTATCAGCAGTTACAGACACCAAAATCATTTGTGGAGCATGTTCCAAATAATTTGCTTCTGATCACAGTTAAAGCTACAAAGCTGGTAAAAAATTTTACTAATGAAAAAATGAGAAGTATATTGTTTATCTTAATCACACAGCCAGTAAGGCCAAAAGGCAAAATTTAAACTCTGATCTAACTCCCAGGCCACTATTTCATCCCTCAAACTACACTTCCATCATTTTTTTTGAACTTGATCTACGAATGCTACAATGATATAGGATGTTACATGACTTAAATGAAATTCTAACAGAGCCTTCATGGAGGGCCTTTGTGTATCCCTATTTTATGACACTTTATGAATATAATTTGTAATATCATTGTTATATTACAGTTGTGTCTTCCCCTGCTTTATACAATATCACTTCCTTTGAAGCAGGAAGGATAATAGTCATCTTGATATCCCTTCAACTTAAAGATGTGCTTCACACGTGCCAATCACTCAATGAGTGATTCCTGAAGAAATCTTACTTTCCTCATTACTGAGACAAAATACCTGACACCCACCAATTAAAGAGTAAGAGGTTTGTTGTAGTTCACAGTTTGCAGGTGTGTCTTTCAGTCCATAGTCCACATCTCCAAGGAAGCACAGGATATCAAAAGGCATAGTAAAGAAAAACCTGCTCACCTCATGGCAGCTGGGAAGTACCCAGGGAAGGGAGGAGCCCAAGACCCTTCAGGCCCTACCCTCAGTGACATATCTCTTCCCACCAGACGTCATCTCTTAACAGCAGGTCAGCTATAAACCCTCATCATCTAAACACCTTCCAAGGACAGGAGGCTATGGGGACCATTTCAAATCCAAACTCTAACAAGAAGTAAACCCATCGTGGACTTGGATAATTCAAAAAAATTGCTTCAGAAACCCCATGAACTCCATTCAACATACAATGTTGAGAACAGTGTGAAAGTAGAAAATATTGGAATAACTAACTGCCTTAGGTGGTTATATTCATTTTCTACTGCTGTATAACAAATAATCATGAAATTAGATACTTAAAATCATCTACATGTATTAATCTCACAGCTTCCATGGTCAAAAGCCCAGGCACAGCCAATCTGGTTGCTCTGCTCAGATCTCATAAGGCTGCAGTAATACAAATATCAGACACTTATGTGCATTTCTGAAGTCCAAATGGCTACTGGCAGACTTCTGCTTCTTGCTATTATAGGGCTGAGGTCTTCACTCTCCTGCTGGCTTTCACCTGAAAGCTGTCCCCCAAGGCCCTGCAGGCCTAAGATCAGCCTTTTGAAGAAACAGTGCAGGAGTGAAATCCTCTGAGAGTCAACATGAGTAAAGGTGGCAAAGGGATGTAAGGAAGTAATTGTAGAACATGCATCATTTGCTACATGAACCTTTGTAAAAGTTTTAAAATATCACATGGAAACTTGCATTATTTTTGTAAAAATAAATTACACAAGTATAATCAGTCATTTAACAGAATATAATATGCAGACTCCTGAACTTAGCAACATGGTAAGGTGAGTTAATATGGACATTCTCTGCATCCACAGACATACAACAGCTATACAGAAATGCAGAACACATTAACTTGGAACTACTGAATAAGAAAGTAAAGAATAAAGTAAAATTATTAACTCCTGTAAATCTCTATATGAAAGCTTCAGCTCCATCTGAACATGAAATCTACCGGAACCAGCACAGCAAAAGATTTGAGAACTTAATTAGGGTGCAGACAACAAATGGAAAGTAGCTAAACTGTAAAAACCAAATTATCTCTGCAGTCTTTGGAAAATAACCTGATGTTGAAACCAAGCCTACAGAAACAAAGAATTGTAGTCTGAATCAAACAAGCTCAACTGCCTACTATATTTTCTAAATTCATTTTTCATAAAGATTTAACAGAATCCAAAAACTCATAATGCAGTATTCAAGATGTTCAAGATACAATCCAAAACTAATTGGCACACAAAGAACTCAGAAAACTTCAACAGGTACCAATGCTGACATGACTAAAATGTGTAAACATCAAACAAAAATCTATGGCAGTTATTACAACTATGCTACATGAAGTAAAGGCAAACTATCTAGAAACAAATGAAATGATAGTCTCAGCAAAGACTATAAGCTACAGAACAAAACTAATTTAAAAATCCAGAGCTGATAAACATACTAACAAAAAACATAAATCCAAAAGAGAGACTCAATAGCAGAATGAGATTTTTTTTAAAAAGCCATTAAACTTGAAGATAGATCAGAAGAGTCAGTTCAACTATCTACTTGATAACCACAGAATGCATACCAGTTATCTGGATAAATGAATCTAAAAAGTGGTCTGAGAGATGGTTTCCCTTGTGTGGTTAATGTAAAAATTTAGAAGCATAAACAGAACATACTCTGAATTTTTTAAGTTTTTTTAAAAAAAACTTTAGTAGAAGTAGATATTTCAGATCCAATGTGAACAACAGGAAGGGAAAAAAATAAAACATGAACTGAGCCTTGGAGACTTATGGAACAATATCAAAAGGTTTAATATCACATTAGAGTTATAAAAAGACTTGAAAATGCTGTATAAAACTAATTGAGCAGGGTGACTGGCTGGGTGACATCTTGGGATCGAGCAGGATGGGCCTGAACCTGGAATTGTAGCAGCTTCAGTTGGCCGCTCTTGGAGCAGAGCAGATTGGTGGGAATGTCTTGGACTGGGTCCCATCCCTGTGCAGGACCCAATAGCCAGGGACAAAGTTGCCCCTGAAGTTGTCCCGAACTGGTTCTTTTCACACGACACACACTAATGTGGTGAAGACCCCCAGTAGTTGACTGGCTCAGAGGCGTGGGACCATACTGCACTGCCCCTGCTAGTACCTCAGTGATCAACAGCAAACTGGAGAGGGAAGCAATCCCTAACCAGCATGCTTAAGAGTAACCATAACCAATGCAGAAAGGGCCTGGGACCTCCCCTATACAGCTGTCTGGAAGAAAACAGAAACATAACAAGAGAAAGAAACAAAAAAGTCTCTAGCTGACAACCCAGGGAATATGGGTCCAGGAGAGGTAAACACAGAATAGATCAAGGGCAGCAAACCTGCAGTTTTGGAAGAGGCATCAGTTGACATAAAGAAATATCTTTGTGACATTATAGAAGAACTCAAAAAAGAAATACTAATACAAGCAAAGCATTATAGAACTCAGAAATACTAATACAAGTAAGGCAACATATAAGAAGACTAATAAAAGAAATGCTAAGTACCTCTCAGGAAGACACAGATGGAAGAATGGAGGAGCACAGAAAAAGGAGAGAAATCTTTGATGAAGAATATAAACAAAATCTAGAATACATGAAACATTCAAAGAGATTACCAGGAAATTAAAAACTCCATTGAAATCTGGCAAAACTGCTTGAAAGAAACTAAAGATAGACTATCAAAACTTGAAGACAGGTTTGCAATGTGTGATCACGAAAAGAAAGATCTCTTAAAAATAACAAGGAAACAGGAATGCAAAGGCTAGAGGACAACAAGAGGATCTATAACTTAAGAATGAAAAATATGAGTGAAGAAGCAGGCATAAACACAAATGAAATACAAAGGCTATTCACAGAAATAATTAAGGAAAACTTTCCAAGCATAGGAAAACGAAATGATATTCATATATATGAGGCACACAGAACTCCAGCCAGCTACAACCAAAACAGATCTACACCAGACATACAATAATCAAGATCCCAGAAATTCATCACAAGAACAGAGTATTAAAAGCTGTCAGAGAAAAGAAACAGATCACCTATAAAGGAAAACCCTCAAAATCATGACAGACTTCTCAACACAAACCATCAAATCAAGATGAGCTTGGAGCAAAGTATTGCAAGCCCTGAAAGAAAATAATCTCCAACCCAGATTGATGTGCCCTGCAAAACTGTCTCTCAAAATTAATGGAGAAACAAGATGTTTCCATGACAAAGAGGAACTGGAGGAGTTCATGACCACCAATTCAACCCTACAAAAAATACTGAAGGACATTCTAGAGAGAGAGAAAAAAACACCAGGGTTTCAGGAGCAGTGGCAAAGAGGCCTCAAAGAATGGGGCAGATAGTGGAATGAAGGGGAAAGTAGACAACCAATGGCAGAAAAATAGCATAGCAGAGATGAGGCAGAGAAGGTTGGCTATAATCTCTAACATATATGACCTTGATACACTAACAAAAAGAAACACAGGCAGAGTAGATCAGGAGATAGGGTCCATCAAGATCCTCTGTATAGGAAATATAACCAACCTGAAAGAGGGTTTATGGACTGAAAGGCAAAGATGAGAAAATAATGTTCTATGTGACAGGGAACCAGAGAGAAATAAGGACAGCTTGTCCAGCAGCTATAGACAGGTTGGAAAAACATGACACTTTTGTGAAAACTACTCAACTATAAGGAAGGAAAACCTTGAGGTTTTTGTAGGTAAAGGAATACAACTTAAGATCAAGCTCAGGGGTAAAAAGGTTCAGAACCACCTAGGTAAATATCAGGTTGCCTCCCTTATTTAAAAACTAAAGGAGTCAGTGGCATCCAAAATGAACAAAGCACCCTGTGAAAGTGAAAGGGGAGGAATTGTCCAAAAAAGGAAGGCAGAGGACATTGTTAATAGTGTATCATGATTTAAAACCCACATTGTTCTCATCACTCTGTTTAGTTTGGTTATATTCTGTTCCAGTCTGTCTACTCATACTAGATTTGAGGGCACAGACAGCTATTCTAAAAATAGCAGGATATACTATGGTAACCATCCTTAATTTCCCGTTAACTTAATCTGAAGCCCTGTATTACTTGCACTATCTTATTATGACTGATCTTATTTGAATCTGTTTTGTTCAATTGCTGTCTTGTCTTGACTCATTTTATTCAAATCTGTTATGTTTGATAGTATCAAGTCTGAGAGTATAGGCAACTACTCTGAAGACATTAAGATTCACTAGGATACCCATTCTGGTTTGACTATTATCTTCTTTTTAAGTTCTATAATGTCTCCAATGTCTTCTTTTTATTGATTTTGTTCTGTACTGCTATGTTCAATTTTACTATGCCTGATGATACAGACAATTCTATTGAAGATAACAAGAGACATCATCATAACCATTGTAGATCACCTTGAATTGTGGTTTTAAACATGTGCTATGTCCATCCCTTTGTTTTGAATGACCCCATTTTTTTTTCCTTTCTCATTTGGTTTTGTTGTTTTCAAAATAAAATTTAAAAAAATTAATTGAGCAAATAACAGGTGCAAACTCCCCAACTTTGGGCAAAAATTTACAGACCCCAAAGAAACTCAGCAAATAACAAGGATAAACCTTTTAAAACCACACCTAGACATATCACAATGAAATCCTAAAAACAAAAGATAAAGTTTAATATTTTAACATAGATTGAAAAAAATTTTATATGGGAGAGGGAACTATTTAATTACTGTATTTTTCTTTTTGGAAAATATGTAGTCCAGAAAGTAGCAGGCAAATTATTTTTAAATTTCTGAAAGAGAAAAACAAGTCAATCCAATCCTATATTAAAAATATTCATCAGAATAAAGTCAAATACAGATTTTCTTGTATGAAATAAAACTAAAAAAATTTGCCTCCAGTGCATAGACTTTCAAGGAAATGCTAAATAAAGATCTTCAAATTGAAGGAAAGTAGTAACAGAAAGAAGCTTAGAAAATCAGTAATAATAAAAGGAAATCAGAAATTGTAAATATCTGAGTAATGAAATACACTATTATTTGTCTTAAAGTTTCTTACAACATGTAAATTGCTGAAATAAAAATTACAACACAGTTTAAATGTAGGTAGGTATGATAACTAGTACAGTTACTGTAGTCACAAATGAGAAAGGATATAGGGTCCTAAGGTTTCTTAATTGTTTGTTTTGTTTTATCTTTTTGAGACAGGGTCTTGCTACATAGTTTAGGCTGGCCTTGGGTTCACTCTGCAGCCCAGGCTGGTCTTGAACTTGCAACGATACTGTTACCTCAGCTTCCCAAGTGCGAGGATTACAGGAGTGTGCCACCATACCTGGCAATGTTTCTTAATTGTTTCTAAAGTGGTAAGGTATTAATTTAAGTGATTGTATAAAGTTTGATATGTATGTTTTATACTTGATCTTAGCCAAAAAGCCAAGAAATGATACTACACACATATATCTTAAACCATAAGGAACCAAAACTAAAAACATTATACCAAAAGATACATTTTAAAAGCAATACAGATACACAATAAATCCTAAATATTCAAATAGACACAAAAAAGATAAAAATGAAAAACAAAGGTATGAAAATGAAAGGAATGAATAGAAACTAATAAAATAGACCTAATTCCAACTATATCAAAGATTACACTAAAAGTACCAGATCTAAATATACCAATTAAGTGACAAAGATTATCAGGCTAGGATGTTAAAGAATTCAACTATGTACTATCTGAAATAAATCCATTTTAACCTAAAGGAAAAAAAAGCTAAAAATAATGAGATGGAACAAGATATATCATGTAAACACTAATGAAAGAACTGTTGAACCAGATATGGGGGCACATACCTGTAATTCCAGAACCCTGGGAGGCTAGGGGAGAAGGTTCCCAAGTGTGAAGAGTTCAGCCAGGGCAATGTAGTGAGACCTTGTCTCAAAATTTTAAAAGTGTAGAGGGTGTGATATACCTCAGTGCAAAGACCCAGGACTCAATCCTCCCTCCAAAAAGAAGACAAAAGGCAGGAAAGGAAAGGAGAAGTTGGAGTGAATGAATATGTTAGTATCAGACAAAGTCAGAATGAGAAAAATTACAAAAGACTAAGAGAAAATTTACATAATGAAAAAAGACTCGTCACCCAGAAGAAAAACCTACAATTCTAAATATTCAGGCACCTTCAAAAAACTAAGAGTAAAAGTCCCATTCAACCCAGCTGTTCCCCTTCTGGGTATTTTCCCAGAAGAATTAAAAACATCATACCATAGCAATATATGTGCACCTATGTTTATAGAAGTACAATTTGTAATAGCTAAATTTTGGAAACAACGCAAATGCCTATCAACTGACGAATGGATAAAAAAAGATATATTTTTCTACAATGGAGTACTACTCAGCTATAAAGAAGGATGAACTTGAGGCTTTTATAAGTAAGTGGATTGCAACTAGAATACCATACTCTTAAGTGAAATGTCAGACTCACATGTGTAAACATCATATTATTTCACTTGTGTAAGAAACTGAAGGATTAAATAAGATCCAAAAGGTACAACAGATATTGGAAAGGGAATGAAACTGCTCAAAAGAAAAGAATAACTGGGATGGGGAAAAAGAAAAAAACAGGATGGGGCAAAAAAAATATATAGATACATAATTGTACTATTGATCCTCTTAGTTCAGGGAAAGAAACTGTGATTGCTTATATTGTTTCATCTGTTTTGCATGCTCAATTCTTATAATGTGAGCAACTATTGTGAAGATAACAATATACAATATAGTTACTATTGTTCATTTCCTATCAGCTTGTTTTGAAATCCTAAAATAAATAAATAAATAAATAAATATTCATGTACCTAACAGACCCATACAACATAGGAAACAAAGGCTGATAAAATGAAGACATAGGCACAATTTACAATTATAATTAATGATTGCAACACGCTTTTCTCAGTAATATCAGCACTAGTTACATATAATATTTTTCATAATAAAAAGGATAACTTGCAATTTATTTTGTGAAGCCAGAACAGTCATGATCCCCCATCAAAGATAATACAGACACAGCCCTGAACCAAGGACAGCAGATCGCTGTAGCTGCTGGTTTCAAACAGGAACCTAAAGAGAATTCTTTCTGTGGTCTGTTGGCCATTTCAGAACTTTGGAAATGGAATGGTCAATTTATCAGAAAGAAATAGCAGGTGAGTATGGCAGACTTTAGGTGGCCTGCAGGGAAGAGACCCCGGTGCATCGGGACCTGCACCATGTGGTTGACTTGGGGTGCCAGGAAAACAAGGAGCTCTTCCCCTCTCTGGGGGGCAGCTGAGAGTGTGTCCAACTTTTGGCAGCCCAAAGGAGAGAGACCCTGGCGCATCGGGACCTGCACAGTGCAGTTGACTCGGGGTGCCGGGAGAACAAGGAGCTCTTCCCCTCTCTGGGGGTGGCGGAGAGTGTGGCAGACTTTTGGCAGCCCGAAGGAGAGAGACCCTGACACATCGGGACCTGCACCATGCGGTTGACCCAGGGTGCCGGGAGATCAAAGAACTCTTCCCATCTCTGGGGGGCAACTGTGATCCTGCCTGTGTGTGTGCTGAGAATCAGACATCTCATGTCGTCCTGTCCCCAATTCCATGTCACCCCTCCCCCTCCCCCTGCCTAGCAAGTGGGAGCCAATGAACTACACATCTTGTGAAAAGATTGACTATGTTATTTAGTATGAGCTCTCCATATGCAAAGATAAGGACAACCATTTGGAAGAAAACAAGAGGCAATACGACAGATAGTGAAGATCTCTGGTTGTCTTGCTTTAAAATTTATGCATTCTGTTCTGTTTTGTTGTGTTTAATTTACTCCCTTTTAAAATAAAATTTAAAAAAAATTTTAAAAAAGATAATACAGAAAGAAGGGGGAAACTACAGAGCAATATTGCTAATGAACACAGATGCAAAAATACTCAACAAAATATTAAATAATCAAATTTCTTGTGTATACAAATAACAATGTATCACAACTGAAAGATGAGTTTTCCTAGAAATGGAGGATAATTTTTCATTTGAAAAACAATCGGTATAATCCACCATTTAACACGCAAAACAAGAAAAACCACACAATCTTAACAACACATCCAGGAAAAAAATTCATGAAAAATTCAGCTTGTATCCATGATTTTTGAAAGAAAGGAAATGAAGAAAGAAATCTCTCAGGAAACTAGGGGGAAAAAAAACAAAAAACAAAACAAAAAGGATCTCTCCCAATGTGACAGAAGACAATACCAAAACCTTCCTGCTAACATCATATGTACTGATAAAGGACTAATGCTTTCCTCCTATAGTCAGGAAATGAGCAAAAATGTTCAGTCTCATCATTCTTATTCAACATTGTTCTGGAAGACCTAACAAGAACAATTAGACAAGATTTTTTTAATGGGTTTCAGATCAGAAAAGAAAAATAAAACCATCTCTATGGAGATAACATCTCTATATGCCTGCAAAAATCCCAAGAAATCTATAAAAATAAAAGCTCTGAAAACTAACAAGTACATTTAGCAAGAGCACAGGATGCAAAGTAAACACACAAAAATCAACCATTTTTCTATACACTGAATGAAAACTTCAGGTAAACTGCAGTAAACAGTACCAGGTCCTCTGCAAACTAAAATATGTGCCGCTCTATATGCTGAAAATTTTAAAACACTCATGAAAGAAGTCAAAGAAGGCCTAAGGAAATCCACATTCATGGATTAGAAGATTGAATGTACTTAAAATGTCAGTTTTCTCTAAAGTGATCTAGATTTAACACAAAATCCTAGAAAGATAGTCTGCAAATATAGACAAGCTGATTCTAAAAATTATAGAGAAAAGTAAATATAAGAGCAAAAACAGTTTTGAAAAAGAACAAAATTGGAGAACTCACTTTACCCAATATTAAGTTATACTACAAAGTTATAGTAATTGAGACACTGGACAAAGATCAAAGTTCAGAAATATATACACATAAACATGGTTAATGAGTTTTTGAAAAAGATGCAAAGTCAATTCAATGGATAAAAAAATGGTCTGGTTGGTAAATGGTGCTAGGATAATTGGAAATCCACATGCAAAAATGTGAACTTAACCTATATAATACCACATGCAAATGTTTCCAAAAAGAAACAGAAGTCTAAATGTAAAATAGAAAAATATGAAACTACCAGGCATAATGGAAAATTTGCCTATAATTTCATAAATTTGACAGGCTGAGGCAAAGTTAGATAACAGCCTTGGCAAATTAGCAAGGCCAAGTCTCAAAATTAAAAAGGGCTAAGGACTGGGAATTTAGCTTAGTGGCTTAAGCACTTGCCTAGTAAGTGCAAGGTCATGAGTTTGATCCCTGGTAGAAAAAAAAAACATAAAATTAAAAAGGACTGAAGATGTAGCACAGTAATAGAAAACTTGCCTAGCATGTAGAAGACTCTAGCATGTGTAAGACAAAGGTGAGAAAGAAAGAAAGAAAGAAAGAAAGAAAGAAAGAAAGAAAGAGAATTTTCATGACCTTGGGTTAGCTAGAGTTCTTAGATAGAAAAATCCATTTTTTAAAATGGATTTAGACTTCATGAAAATTAAAATATGTTGTTCTCTGAAGGATATCATAAAGAAAATCAGGATGGGGGCAAGGGGTTTAGCTCAGCAGCATATGTGCCTGCTTGGCAAACGTGAAGGCCGTGAGTTTGATCCCTGGCATCAAAAAAAAAGAAAGAAAAAGAAAGAAAATCAGGATGGCCAGGGATTTAGTTCAGCAGCGTAAGTGCCTGCCTTGCAAGCACATGGTCGTGAGTTCGATCCCTGGTACCAAAAAAGAAAGAAAGAAAGAAAATCAGGAGACAGGGAAAATACTTGTAAATCACATATTTGTAAATCACCTATGACAAAAGATTTATTTACAGAACATAAAAACTTGTAAAATTCACCAATAAGTAAAAAATGCAAACTAATTTTCTTCTTTTGGCTGTGTTGGAGAACTTAATTTTTTTAATGTCAAAAATATATGAAGAAATACTTTACCAAAAAATTACATAAATGAAAAATACTAATACTATTAGGCATCATGAAATGCAAATTAAAACCACAATGAGATATCATTATGCAGCTATTAAAATGATTTAAATACAATACCAAGTGCTAAAGAGGATGCAGAGTAGCTGGCCCTCTCATGGTACACAGGAATGTGATACGCTATGCCCACTTGGGGAATCAGTTTTGGTAGTTGTTTATAAAATTAAACTTATGCTTACCATATGATCCAGCAATTCCACTTCCAGCAACTCACCCATGACACATAAAAACATGTTCCCAGAAAAGTTTGCACATGGATGTTTATAGGTCAAACCAGGCTTAAGACTCCAAAGAAGACAGCTGTCATGCCCGAGGTTACACCTCCTCCTTGGGAAAAGACTTCAGCCAGTAAGGGAACACAAGACTTGGCCTCTTTGCTTGAAGACATTCTGCCCAGCTTCAGGGTCTGTAGGATCAGTTAAAATGTCTGCTTTCCTTTAACCCAATTGTGTTTCTCTCACCCTTCACAGGCATGATTACTGATACACCTCACAAATAAATATCCCCATACAAATTTCAGAATCTCAGAGGCTTTTTCCTGGGGATATGAGCCTGTGGCATAATAAAATTAAGTTTACTCTAAAGAAAGAAAGCAAAGAGTGCAATTTGGAACAAGAATAGAAGAAATTTAACCAGGTTAATCTTGGTGTCTTTTATATTACTTTCTTTTACATATTGTTGAATTATTTTATCATTTCAGAAGTACACGCATGCCTTCTGAAGACACTCTGAAATATATAAAGTAGTTCAGTATTTGTATCTGCTGGTTACACAGCAATTTCTAGAAAACTGAAAAATGTAATGTAGGTAATAATCTAGTCTAGAAGAAAAACCTTTAAAAATTGAAATATAGGTTAGAAAATATCAATTGTCCTTAACTATATTTTCCTCTAAAGTCCTACCTACTCCCTAAAATAAATATAACATCATGTACTCCAAACATGCACAGTACTAGTACAAAAATGTATTACAGTAAGTGACACATTTCCATTAATCCTCCTTTTCGCTTTGACTACATTTGTTCTATCATTCTTGCTATTTTCTGAAGCAAGTCTTCACGAATCTGAAAGTCTTTCCTAAGTGTCTTTATGAAACATGACCAAAAATACAGAGAATGCTGTTGCCAAGTGCCCTCCAAAAGAAAAACAGGCTTGTAAAACAACACAGAGCATCCTCGTCCACTTCATTCACCAAATTAGGCATCTTGCAACTTCTGACTCTTCCCCAAAGTCAAAATTACCATCCAAGGCAAACATTTCAGATCTAATCAGATCATCAAAGCTACACCAATAACACAACTAAAGACACTGAGGAAACGGCTCTCACGACTGCTTCAGAAAGCACAAGAATGATGGAATAAGTGTGTTCAAAGCAAAACGGGGATTTTGGGGGAATTAATGCCAGTGTGTCTTGTATTGTAATTTTTTTCTAATTTAAACATTCACTATATCTTTTGATCACATTGTGTATCATCTTACTTTATCATAAAATGTCTTTGGTTATGAATCTCCACACTGCATGACCCCAACATAAAAATGAGCCTAAATTTTACTTACTCCTGTGACTACTTGAAAGAAAACTTCAGACCATCCAAACTACAAGAAGAGAAGTCAAGAACTGGTAGGGAAATCTACTGTCTTCCAACCTTACAGAATTCGAAGAAGCTGTTTCCTAGGTGACTTATCAGAGTACAAATTCACCCTTTGCCTCTTCACGCTACTCCCAGATTCTAAAACTAGCTAAGGACACTTGAAAGAGCCTGCAGAGTGAAAAATTATTTTCCTCTTTCTGATGTTGGTATCTACATGTGTACACACACAGGAATTTGTGTACATGTTGCTTCACAAGCCTTCAGACAAATGGGTTGGAGAAAGGAGTTGCTATATTTAAAAGCTGGGGAAATATATATATATATTTATATATATGAAAAACCTGCCCACAAGGACTGAACTTCTAAGAGAGCAGACAAAGTGAAGGATAGATTAACTGAAATTCTGTGTTTGCCGACTAGATTAAATATTGAAAGAAAAAGACATCCCCAAATTTTCTCCTTACAGTAATTCTTTTTGTTTAGTTCTTCTTAATGTTTTTCCATAGAGAGTAGAATGTGAAACAAAGAAGCCCAAACTTAACTCAAAGGAACATTAAAGAGCATAAGAAAGAGAATTGAAGAGTTATTCACTGGACAAAGGATTGAAATGCCCTGGTGGTATTTTTTTCCCAGACGATGTCTTAAACTACAGGAGCCTGAGGAAAAGAGTAAAAAGTCCTGGATAAAGGCTAAGACTGTGAGAAGGACTGGGCTAGCAAAGAGGAATGGCTCTGCTGTGACAGCCAGAGGGAGTTTTAAGGCTTGCCATCTGCTTCCTAGGATCTAGGCTATGTCAGTGATTGTTCCTAAACCTGTGTTCAAAAAACAAGGCAATGTCTCCAGATGAGATCTGGATAAACAAAAACATTTGAGCTTGCCAACACTAGGTAAGTGACCATAATATAAAGCAAACTGCATCCAAATCTGTAGGTCTCACTGAGGAAGCAAAAAGTCCAGTCTTCTGCTTTCAAGAATTTCTTACCCTATACAGGAAAAAATCTGAGTACGATTTTTTTTAATGACAGATTTATGTCTACAATTAACTTATAAGTACTAAGTATTTAAAGGAGACAGAAAGCATGATCAAACTGTGGTCAGAATCAGGAAAAGAGCCACAGGTAAGGGGATTTAGCTCAGTGGCATAAGTGCCTACCTGGCAAGCATGAGGTTGTGATTTTAATCCCCAGTACCAAAAAGCAACAGGTAAACATTTCCCACAAGAGGCAAGTTTTATACATTTATCTTGAGAGTGGTAAATGTCATAGTTCCATGAAAAACAATAAAAGGAAGATAAAACAGACAAAAATATTGTCACTCTGTACAGCTCCACAGCAGAAATGAAGAATGTGCTTGAGATATGCATGGTTGAAGCATTTTTCCATGTATGCCCTCAAAAACTACAGTTAAAATGGGAGGCAGTCTAAGGTTTGCAAAGATGATCAGTTGTCTATGGCAAACGAATAAAAGAATTAATTGCAAAGGGACATGACTGTGACTTTAGGTGGGGTGGAGGAGAATGGGTTAAACTTTCAAAAACTATGAAAAATGTGAGGTCTGACTTTACTTACAAGATGACAAGTTAGTCTGCAAAAGTCGTAAAGTCCTAATCACCCCTGGCACAGCAAGTTATACAATCATCATTTTAACTTTGGTTATACTTACCCTCCAAATGTGGGGTATGATGAAGAGGACCCCCATGAATCCTGCCCAGGGAGTGGGGTTGCATCCCAGCTGAGGAGAATCAACTTACAAAGCCCAATGTTTCATAATGGTCAGTCAGCAAACCTGTCTAACCTTTGCTCTGGAAGATGACATGATTTTATTATACCAGATAGTAAACAAACCTGCATTCTCAAAAAAGATCATCCCCAACAAAAAAGTCAATTAGTGTTTCTGCTGAAAAGATATTTAAAAATGCAACAGACCTATGAAAATTATCCTCCAAAAAGTGGAAGATAAAAAAAGACCTGCAGAATGAGCACATGGGAAAATAAGCATTAAGCCATAAAAGAATACAACAGAGCAGTAAATGAGGGAGAAATAATATAGCTTTTTTGCAGAAGAATCAGTGAAAATTATTGTGACCTGAAGGTCTGGGCATTTGGAAAAAGGGCTGAAAAGAAAACATTAGATGAGAAAAGGTCAAATAAAACTACTCTGTATTAGTTACCTATTGCTGCACAATAAAATTACCCCTAAACTTAGTGGTGTGCAACAACAGATGTTCATTACTTCACACAGTTTTGTGGGTCAGGAATCTGGCAGCACTTACTTTATAGTTCCGATTCGGGGTCTTTCATGAAGTTGCATTCTAGTCATTGGCAGGGGCTCCAATCACCTGAAGCTTTGGTTGGGACTGGCAGATCGTTTGCAAGCTGATGGTGCGTCCTCATACCTGGCAAGTTAGTTTTTGGTGCTGTAAGAAAACCTCAGTTCATTACCACATAGACCTCTCCCCACGGTTTTACAGGAGTCCTCAATACATGAAACCTAGTTTTGTCCAGAACCAGTGATTCAACAAGAGACAGGAAGGTAGAAGCTACAATGCACAATGCCTTTTATGGTCTAGTTCCAGAAGTCATGCTCTGACTCTTGCTGTATTCTATTCATTTAGAAGCAAGTCAGGCTTTTGGCGGCCTGAAGGAGAGAGACCCTGGTGTGTCGGGACCTGCACCGTGCAGTTGACTTGGGGTGCCAGGAGAACAAGGAGCTCCATCCCTCTCTGCGGGGTGGCTGGGAGTGTGGCAGACTTTCAGTGGCCTGAAGGAGAGAGACCCTGGTGTGTTGGGACCTGCACTGTGTGGTTGACTCGGGTGCCGGGAGAACAAGGAACTCCTCCCCTCTCTGGGGGTGGCTGTGAGCCTGCTGGCATGCGGGCTGAGAATCAAACATCCCATGTCGTCCTGTCCCCTGTCCCATGTCCCCTTAGCAAGTGGGAGCCAGTTAACTACACATCTTGTGAAAAAATTGGCTATGGTATTTAGTATGAGCTCTCCATATGCAAAGATACAGACAACCATTTGGAAGAAAACAAGAGACAATATGACAGATAGTGAAGATCCCTGGTTGTATAGCTTTGAAATTTATGCTTTCTTAAGTCCTGTTCTGTTCTGTTTGTTGTGTTTAATTTTACCCCCTTTAAAATAAAATTTAAAAAAAAATACAGATAGATAGATAGATGATAGATAGATAGATGATAGAAGTCAGGAAGCCTAGCTCACACTCAAGGGAAGGGGAATTATGTTCCACATGCTGAAGACTTTCTGGACATATTTTAAAACCACCACATACTCTGAGTTCAAACATCTGTCATGGTGATGGAGTATAAATAACATCAATAAGCGGCCAATGATCTCACTCCTAGGGAGACTATAGTGGAAACAAGAGACAGGCCCTAGCTTGAAGAAAAGAAAATGAAGTAATATATTCGTTAGAAAATTTCTATTTTTGTTTTAAGTTAAAATTTAGTTTTGTGCTGTTTCTTACCTCCTAATCCTAACACCAGTACCTAATTCTCTTACTATTTAAATAAGTGCAGATTTATTTTTGTTTTATTTTGATTAGACCACAATTCAAGTTGATGTTCCCATAGCAATTTTTTTTTAAAAAGCAAGTACTGCTGTCCAGGCAGAAGGAAAGAATTGATCCAGATGCTGAGGAGAAAATTGTGTTGATCTCTAACAGAGATCTGTTATACTAAGGTTGCAGTCAGTCCCTTTCAGAGTCACAGAGTTCATGTGGCTGAGTTGAAGAGCCAAAACCCTCTAATCTATGGTAAAACTCAATTTTCTCTATAGATTTATCTCTTCTAGATTTTAGGACATTGTTTACTAGCACCGGGATGACTACATCTATATTTATGAAGATTACTTAAATAGTGTATAAAATGAATAAGATCAAAGTCAAAGATTCCAAGTAGGATTCTTTCACAATAAACCAAGTATGAAATTAAATAAAGATCTGAATCCAGGTACAGAATTTAAAAAGAAGGGAATGTTTCAAAGGTGGTTTCTAAACTATGATACTTAGAATTTGGTGACTAATTAGAGGTAGGAGGTGAGAGAAGGGGACATGGAAGAAAAATCAGAGGTGTCTGGTTTGTAAGATCTTGTAGGTACTGAGGGTGACCAACTAGTTCCAGGTTTCCCAGGACCTTCTTAATTTAGAAAGTTCCAACACTTGAAAATCCCTGCAGTTCTAGGCAATCTACACATTCAGGCATTGTGTGATAGGAATAACAGTAACACAAATCAGGATGCAAAATAGTGGATATTTTAGCAGTGGAAAATAAACTTTTGTTATGAGAAAGTTTCACTTAAATTAATACAGAAGATATAAAAAGAAGTAAGTTGGGAAAACATTTCTGAAGCCTCATGGAGAGGCTGGAGCTGGGTATGAAGAACCATCAGTCGGGCTGGGGATTTAGCTCAGTGGCTTAAGTGCTTGCCTGGTAAGCGCAAGGTCGTGAGTTCAATCCCCAGTACCAAAAAAAAAAAAAAAAAGAACCTTCAGTCATTATAAATGAGAACTGATGTTGTGGAAGAGGCTAAGAACTACCTAGGCAGGCTGTAGAGTTGACACTCCAACTCAGGTTTAAAAATTGAAAAATAGATTGGGTGTACTTGGCGAAGAAGAAAACCCTCAAGAGAGACAGAAAATTTCAACAAAGTAAGACAAATAAGAAATAGTGATTATCCATCCCTTAAGCCAGAGAAAGAGGAAATTTTTTAAGGGCCAAAGGAAGGACAAATGTCAAATGCCACAGAGGGGAGTTCACAGGATTTAAAAATTTGCTCCATTTCCTATGGTGATCCAAAAGGATAATTTTAAGAGTAAGTGTTGGAACTCTAAGGAGAGTCTGGGCCCAGCCCCAGCCATCAAAAAGGATCATGTCCAATAAACACCTTCCCCACCCACCCTCCAAGGCCAAGGCAGAGAGACTGAATCACTTCCAATGTAGCTTTGACTCTCAGGAACTGAGAAACTAGTCAACCTCCACCGACAGGTTTATTTTTGTAAATATTAGCTTTATTAAAAACAAGAAGCTGGGGATTTAGAGTGCCTGCCTGGCAAGCATAAAGTCAGGAGTTTGATCCCCAGTACCCAAAAAAAAAAAAAACCAAGTATGTGCCAAGCACCTTATAAACTTTAACTCATTTAATCTTCATTACAAAGCAGTGAGGAACTGTTACAAATATTTCTCATTTTGCCTCTCTCCAATTTCTCTAATTTTTAAAAAAGCCATAATGACAAAAATAGTTTTTGCCTATATGCCGTACTCTAATGATATCCCCCTGTCTTTGGTATTGCTCAATATTTTGGGGTCCTGAGCCTCTGTTGCCTGCTTTGGTTCCTGAGAGTCAAGTGAGTTTTTTTTTTTCCTAATTTTTTAAGATGCCTTTGAATTGTGTTAGAATTCCCTGAGGTTAAATAACCCCACCTACCTCATGCTAGTTACCAAACTAAGGAAGTCAGCATTCCAATTCTTTCCAAAAAATGCATAATCAGGCATTCAAATATCTGCAACATTATATTCACAAATTCTGTGTTATTGTTTTAATGTTGGTAATTTTTATTCAACTATTGATGATAAACTTTCAAACGTCAAAAACCAAGCAACATACTCTTCTCATCCCCTATAATACTTAATAAGTTATTGGACACTATAGGTATTTATTAATATTTGATGACTGAATTCTAATACTCAGAAACAAAATAATAACCAGAGCATGTTTGCACTGTCTCTATGATGGCCTCCGTGGTATTCCTGGCTAGAAAAACAATATTAACCATGTCACTCCGAGTTCCTCTCATCAAACCATTTCATTATCCATAGAATTAGTTTGTACACTGGGTGAGAAGAAAAGAGCACAGAAACCAAAATATTATCTAGTGCCCATAAAAGATCAAATGAATAAATGCTCATCAAATAAATAAGCATCATCATAAAAACCTGATTGTGAAAGATTAATACAAACTTTATTATTTTTACAGTAGTACAAGTTTATGTATGCATTTTCCCTATGAGATTGATAGCAACAATAATACTATATTCTTAAGTCACTCAAAAAAAAATTCTCACAGATGGTATATATATATATATATATATATATATATATATATATATACAACTAATGAAACAGACTCCATTTTTCTTTCTCTGCATTACTCGATTGAAAAAAATCCAGAGTTATCAATTCTTCTGTTAGACATACAAGTTGAGACTTGTACTACTATGATTTCTGCTAACTGGCCACAGCCTAGTATTTTCACACCTTTTTTGTACTAAATGGTTAGAACTGATCACTCCACCAAAAGCTGTCACTGAAACATCTTCATTTAAAAATCGTAGTAAGACATATAGTGGTCAGATTGAATTTTTTAAATGTTATTCTACCTTTTTTTGTATTGCAGTAAACTCTTGCAAACATCATCCACTCACTCTTGTATAATTACACACTTTTATAAATACCCGTAAAAATTACCAAATTTTTTTACACAATTTGTCACATGTAATCACTACATTTCTAGCCTGGACAGCTCTTTGGATAATTAACTGAATTTCTGTAAGTGTTATAGATTACTCATGTAACTTGGTAAAAAACTGTTTGCTGAAGAAAACTGAGGTGAGGGGGAAGGAGGACGGGGAGGGAGTAAAACACCAAGCTTTGCTAATAAATAGTTCTCAGAAATATCAGCTCCCAATTTACTACTTGTACACAATGGGCCAGTTGGAACTTGCATGGTGATCCAATCTGCCACAGCTCTTGTTTTTAGTCTTTGTGGAGACGCTGTGTGAGCACAGTGGGGGCCACTCTTTCAGATCCCCTGAGTCAATCAGTGGGCTTTTGTTTCCTGCTGGTCAAAAATATCAGGTGGCTTCAAGAGTCTAATTATCAATGAAAAATTAAATTCAATACAGAAGTATAGCCACAAGCACCCCTCTCTTCACCCTTTCTGTGCCCTCATCACCCCAGGCATGTGATGGAGTATCAAGTTATTCCTTAGGATTCCAAAGAGATAGCAAGAAAAAAAAAAAGCACAGATCTAAGGAAGCAAATAGAAGAATCAATTTTACTTAGATACTTCTCTCTTTGCTTGGTAGAGAACCTTTCTAATTATGATGGATGTCCTGGAAATTAGCAAGCAGTAGGGATCTCTTTATAAGACTTGTGAGGCTAAGCTTATCTCAATATTGCTTTATAAAATTTTCTGGGCATAGTTTCCACCAGAAATTTGATAGAGAAGTGAAAGAAGATACGTTATTGCCAATCATCTCAATTTACTTGATAACCTAAATATGCCCTTTTCTAATATAGCAAAAGAGTTCTTATTATTCATTAAAATATATTATTATGTACTTCATATAAGAATTTACTTATGCTGAATTTAACCCAGGCAGGGAGAATTCTTTCCAGGCAGTTTGGGAAACAAGGTTTGACAATATTGGCACCTGCCCCTTAATTCAGGCTTTCAAATTAAATATAGTTTCCTTAATTCACATGCTAAGTCTAAAGATAGAATTTGAAAGCACCAAAACAAAGTACAGTGCAGCTTTAATTTTCTACACATTAGAAACATACTACACATTTCTTTTAAGCCTTTTTTCAGAATGATATGCTTTGTTGACTGGTACCAATTAAGATTATGTTGACAGAAATATCATACTATCTTAAAATATCTACCTTCAGCAATCTTTCTCATGTGATACCCCCAAACAAGAGACTATTAAAGCTAAAATCAACAAAGGCAAGCTTTTTCATGGTGCCCAAATACTCTTACATCATCATACACTAGTTTTAAAATTCCACAGGCAGTCTTATGGCTGATTCACAAATATCATTGAATTCTAAAATCTTCCACATGAGGGACTATGAAGAGATGTTATCATTCTTGGGTTACATATCTTTGCAAATTGCTTGGTCCAATAATGCATTCTTCCCTATTAGGTTAAAAGTACAAAAAGTGCTGAATATATGAATCTGTTGGTTAACAAATTAGACTAGAAACTCTGCCAGTGTTCCAAAATTCTGAAGAAACCAGTTCCATTTGTCTATGCCTATTTTAAGAATCATACTCCATAACCAAATTATAGCTAAACTTGACCAAAGGTACTCTAGCAATTCAGTAGAAAAACATAATAAAGAAAACTCTGATGACTAGAAAGGTAGATGAGGGGGATATTAAAGGTGAATGTATAATACATGAGTCCATGAATTTGCGTTTTTAGTGTTTCAAATAAAACTTTATTGTTTGCAAACATGTGCATTCAAAAACAAAAAGGATATAATCAGTTGGTCACTGAAGATTTAACTACTTTGAAAATGGAAATATTTGCTATACATCAAAGAATATATTACCATCTTTCATTAGTCTTATGCTAAATGATTTTATATTATATAGCTTATTAATGGACTATCTTTGAATATGACACTTTTAATATAGAGACAGTTGTTTGATATTCTTTGACTTTTGTAGATTTGTATGAATTTTGCTAATTTATTTTACCTATGAATAGCAATATCACAACCAAAAATGGTTTCTGAACAGTCACTTTTTACAAATGGACATAAGGTAAATTATTACATTTAAAAATGACTGGGGGCCAGGGATTTAGTTCAGTGGCGGAAGTGCCTGCTTGGCAAGTGCAAGGTTGTGAGTTTGATCCCTGGTACTAAATAAATAAATTTAATTAATAAAAATGATCAAAGTCAAATACTATTGTAAAGTCAAAAAATATTCTCTCACTGTGCACAGTGCCTCACACACATAATCCCAACTATTTGGGAAGCTGAGGTAGGAAGATCACAAGCTCAAGGCTGCTTGGATAACTTAATGAAACCCTATCTCAAAATAAAAACTAAAAAGGACTAGGAATGTAGCTCAGTGGTAGAGTATCCCTGGATTGAATACCTAGTACTGCAGGAAAGAAGGGAGGGAGATTATTTTTTATATCATTCAAACCTATAACTACCTAAGACACCTCAAATATTATGTTCTGTGTTAATTCATCTTTGTTATAACTGACAAATGATGAGCACAAATAACTTGTTCCAATCTTGTTCATTTTCTCAAACACTGAATAAGGTCATCTTTACAGTGATATTTGACTACACAGAATCCCATCTTTTCCTAAATGAAACCTGTAAGTCTACCTGGATTTTTTAAATGCTATTTTACCTAAAATAAAAGTTAAGGACCCGGGATTTGGCTCAGTGGTGTAAGCACCTGCCTGACAAGCACAAGGTCATGAGTTTAATCCCCAGTATCAAAAAAATAAATAAAATAAAAGTTAACACACACATTCATACACAACAGTGCATATTAAAGGTCTACCAATATACAGGAGACTCCTTTCTACTGAGATCTAACGTAAGGAGTAAACACTTCATACAAATCCATTTCAAGTTTTCTAGTCTTTTTGAGGCAAACTAGTCCAGAACCTTCTAAAAAAGAAGCTGGACATGCTATTTAAAATTGCATCATGCATTGTATATTATAAATTATTAAATGACATAATGGACAACACCTTAGAAAGAAAACAGGCAAATTACAGAATAATTTAAAGTTGCAAAGAAGCAGAGTAACTTGCAGGACATTAAACACTCTATTTTGACATGGAATGCCTGAAGCTAAAGCAATTAAAGCTGCAAAATATTGCTGGCTGACATGATGTGTATGTAAATTTGTCATTCATTGGCAAAGGTTTGTACCAATCACTGGGAATGTTCAAGGAAAACAATTCATGTATCATAAAATGCTTTCAGTGATGTCCTCTAAAAGAATAGTCATGCCTCATTTAGGCATCTGATCATTATCTATAATAAAATTGTAATTTAGTAAGAGTCCTCTATGGAAATGGCTTTAAAACTAAATACCAGTTCTTGACACATTATTAATAGCTATGCTTCATAAAGAGAAAATATCCCTTTTAACACACTCGACAACTGAAAAGAAAATACACACTACAAATTGACACTACATTTAATTTGGTTATGTTTTTACCTGGTGCCCCAGAAAAACTCCGACTTTTGAGTGTTATATCTAACTGTGCAGTCTAGAAATAAAGACCAACAGGGCCATATTTAATTCTATCCAGTGATCTGATTTATCCCAGATTAGAAATAGTGATGGTTCTACCACAGGAGGTAGTGGGGAGTGGGAAAATAATTTCCCAAATACTCTGTTGCTATGGAGCAGGAGGAGACTGCTATGGAGCCTGCCAAGACTGAAAGTCATGAAATATTTGGACAGTTGAGAAATCACAGATCCACCCTGCATTGCCAACCCCTCTTTGTCAAAACTCTCAGGTTATTTGGCATTTCGGAGAAATGCTGGACAGAACCGTAGCAGAAGCTTACCTTAGATCTCAGTAGAAAGGAGTCTCCTGTATATTCATTCATCAGAACTCTTCAGTTAAACTTTCAGACTATATGAACAAGTAATAAACTAGAAGCCGAGAGAGCATTTTAATAATTACCAAACATGACTTCAGAATAATCAAAATAAATAAACCAAATAGTTGTTGAATGATAATGCTTAGATTTCTTAAGACATTTCACCAATGAGTTTAATTAACTTTCCCAAAGCCTATGAACAAGAAAATCTATCTCTATCTCTATCTCTATCTCTATCTCTATCTCTATCTCTATCTCTCTCTATCTCTCTCCCTCTCTCTTTCTCTCTCTCTCCCTCTCTCTCTCTCTTTCTGTATGTGTGTGTGTGTCTGTCTGTCTGTCTGTCTGTCTCTTATCTCTATTTCTTTCTCTCCCTTTCTCCCTCCCTCCATTCCTCCATCAAGACAGCTGGTTCATAAGATTTCACAGTCCCACAGCTCAAATTTGCCTCTCTGAAACTACATATTTAGTCCTTCTCGGCTACTTTAGAGAAGATATAGAAAGTTTATCTCTAGCCTTACGTTTTGGAGAAAATCATCACTAATCACGTGCTCCAACTGGAATACAAAAAGCTATCCAAAATGCTGGGCATGGGGGTGCACATATGTAAAACACTCTGAGAAGCTAAAGCAGGAGAATTGCAAATTGAATCCCAACCTGGGCAATTTAGTAAGGCTCTGGCTCAAAAAATAAAAAAGGAAGTTATACTGGAGACCTTGACCCACCAAATATTTAATTTGATATGTAAACGTGTTAATAAATCAAACCGATCATATTTAAACACTATGTCTCAGCTAAATGAATTAGACAATTTATATATGCAAATGCTGTTAATGAAAGGAACCCTACTCCAGAGCTTAATGATAGTGACAGCCCCTTGTGTGACCTACAGAACAAGAATATTAGCTTTTGAGACCTCAATGAATATTTGTTGAGCATTTCTGATAGGCATTGTGGGAATTATTTAAATTTTTTTAAATTTTATTTTAAAGGGGGTAAAATTAAACACAACAAAACAGAACAGAATGGGACATAAGAAAGCATAAATTTCCCAGAGATCTTCACTATCTGTCATACTGTCTCTTGTTTTCTTCCAAATGGTTGTCCATATCTTTGCATACAGGGAGCTCATACTAAATACCAGAGCCAATTTTTTCACAAGATGTGTAGTTAACACTTGCTAAGGGCGGGGGCGAGACATGGGACAGGGGACAGGATGACATGAGATGTTTGATTCTCAGCCCGCATGCCGACAGGCTCACAGCCACCCCCCAGAGAGGGGAGGAGTTCCTTGTTCTCCCAGCATGCTGAGTCAACTGCATAGTGCAGGCCCACAGGCACCAGGGTCTCTCTCCTTCAGGCCGCTGAAAGTCTGTCACTCTCACAGCCACCCACCAGAGAGGGGAGGAGCTCCTTGTTCTCCTGGTACCCTGAGTCAGCCACACGGTACAGGTCCTGACGCGCCAGGGTCTCTCTCCTTCAGGAGGCTGAAAGTCCGCCACACTCAACTGCTATTTCTTTCTGATGAATTGACCATTACATTTCCAAAGTTCTGAAATGGCCAACAGACCACAGAAAGAATTCTCTTTAGGCTCCTGTTTGAAACCAGCAGCTATAGCAATCTGCTGGCCTTGCTTCAGGGCCACTATTTAAGTGTTTATTATATGTTCTCATAAGATATAGTTTAAAGAGAAAATACACAAATAATCAAATATCATACACCAAAAAAATGTCAAAAGTACTAAAGTATATTGGATAAAAGACAAGAATAAAAGGAAGAGGAGAAGAAGGAGAAAATAGCAAGTGGTATATGACAGACAGAATGGAAAATGGTAGAATGACTCCCAAAACTGGCTTGAGTGCCAGTTGGTGCACACATACCACACCCCCTCTAGCTATGGTCTCTGTCCACAATCAACAAATTCACAGTGAGTTTACCAATACATTCTTTTCACAACATTCTTTAAAATGTTCATGCAAACAAATATTTAGAACTACTTTCTAGCATTATAACTTAGGAAAAGGACAGATAGTCTTAAAGTTTATATGCCAGCAAAGCAATTGCTAAGTTGAAAAGATGGTCATATGTTTCAGTGTTTCATCAGCAACATGTGAATCATAGCATGCCACACGGTTGGTGTTAACAGCTTTCAGAGACCTAAGAAAAGAAGTAAAACAATGTTAAAGTTATCTCCACCTTTAGGCAATAGCCACCAATGGTCTTTTTATGATCTGGAAGTTTTAAAATATTCTAACATTCTTTCTCCTAAGCTTAATAGAGAAGAAGGAAGTTGAAGTGTGGTTTTCTTTGTTATAAACATGGAGTATCTGGGAGGCACAATATTAATCCCATCTGTGCCATAAAATGTATGATCCACTTGAGCCTTGCTCTCCTGTGAATTATGAATCATTGTAATACTCTGGGGATAGTTGCCATATCACTAAGGTTTCTGCTTTGTTTCCTCAATTGTTTTCTCAAATATCTTGATATCTAAACTATTTAACAAATATGAAGCCCTCAAGTGAAATAACTTTAATATATTCTTTCAGTATACTCTCCACTTTTTTCATAGTCACAAATTATGTAATATAAGAAAACTAGATTCCCCAAGTAAAATGATATTAGTTCTGGTTTTTTTCCCTTGGTAGGAAAGGCTACTTATTAAAGTCTTATTTCTTGGGTAAGTAGCTAAAATATCCAATTAATAGATTTTAACCATCAGCTAGAATTTGTTTTTAGAACAATGAAAATGTGTTGTCATTATGCTCTTATTCCCCTGTTGTTTCTTTTTTTTTTTTGAGATGGTTCATTAGAACTTACTTTAGCTGCTCTGTTTTCTAATTCTTCATATTTTCACATCTTTTCAACAAAATAATAATACATAAATACTACCTGACAAGACTACATATTTCCCCTTACTGGTATGCTTTTGTTCTTCAAGCATCTGAAAAACGTAGGTATAGTAAAATATAAAGGGAATCCAAATGTGAGCATTCATACATGAAAAAGCATCCGTTTTCTCTCTTTTCCTGCCACACACATCACAGATTCTAGTTAACAATGCATTAAGCAATACAGAACAGCAATTTTGAGCCCAAACATCATGCCAAATACTTCTGGTGAAAAATAGTTGCTAAATGTAGCTGCACTTTGAAAGTCACTGTTTTCATTAACAGTGTCTTCTGACAACCTTGCTTCAATAGTACTACTATCAACCATGAAATTTAGCTCTTTCTGTTTACTCTTTGAATTATACCTATTAAATTACCAACTCAATTTATTTTCCCAGTTGTCATTGCCCTGTTAAGAATATTGTTAATAAGCTAAAGTCTCTCAATTCTTTTTCTAAGCCTATGTAGCTGCCTGAATATACTTATCCATACAACTCATAATGTAGATTCCAACAGAAAGTAGAGTTCATCCTTTGATATCTGCTACTTCTCATCATTATTAATGATGCTTGTTTTTAGAAAACATGGCAAAAGCATATTCCATGCATTTCTCTACTTGCTACACCTATCAGCAACAACAAAAGTACAATGAGGCATATAAATTTTCCAGACCTATGAAGAAAAGATGATTTTAATTAAAAAGTAGGCTGACTGTAATTAATAGAAGAATAAACTAATGCCCCAAGACTAATGCAACTTTACCAAGTGCTATTCTTCTCACTGAAATCTATAAGACATTAGCCCAAAACTGAAAATTAATTTTTTAAGAAATATTACTACATCACCACAGCAGTCAATAGTGTAACAAATATTTATTGTATTCCTAGGTTTTTCAAATTAATATGCCAGGTACTTGAAATACAGTGAAATACTAGACGTGGTTCCTCCCATTAAGGAATATATGTCAAGTTGAAAACATCATTTGGATGTGCCATTTTTAATTAATCAATGACTTTACATGCAATTATACAAACTTTTTTAAATACCTACTTCATAGTAGGCACTGACATAAGGACTAGGGACAAAAGGTGTACATATAGATACACATACCTCCCATATTGACGGTAATGTTACATACTAATTCACTAGCTATGATCAAAAACTATGCACAGATTAACTTTCTCGACAATAATCTAGAATTCAGAGACCAGTACTTACAGATGTGATGACATTTTGTATGACAAACAGATTCTGAATGTTTCGTTTCATCATTCCCTGATCAATCCACAAGGAATTTTTCTCATCCTGCTAAAGAAAAGTATCAGCAAGTACTTTCAAAGACCAGTGTCACCCATCCTGCAATGAGATTAGAAAGGAACCTCAAGGATAAATCTATCAGGTGAAAAATTAGTTAACATAAATATTTATGTGCATTTTGTATTGTAGTCAGGGGTCGTGAGGAGAACACTTAGAATAGAGGCACAGAATTTATAATATTACTTATGATGATCACCCAGAGTTAACACAAGAAAGTGCAAGAATTCTATCCACAACACTAAAACGTAGAATTTTCCACCAAGGGCCTGAGTCCCACAGCAATGTCCTACATGAGTCCAGATGAAGACACTGAGCTCATGACAATGTCTCCCACAAGTCCAACTGGAGGTCTAGAGCCTATAAGAAGGATTCACGCCAGTCTCTTTTATGGGTCTGCACTGGGAAGGCCCAAAAATCAGTGGTGGAAGCTAGAAAGTCTATGCGAGCAGGGTGAAGGAGCTGTGTTGATAGGGTGAGGGTTCTACACTGGAGCCAAAAGGTCACACTCAAAACAAAGACCAAGGCTGCCCTGAAAAACACTACAGCTGTCCTCAGTGACTCGGAGGCCCCAAGCTCCTTTAACGATAAGCACAGCTGAGTATATGCCAGGAACCAGCGTTATGAGTTTATGCTGGAGATTAAATGGCACATGTCTTCCCCTCCAGAGCCAGGAAGCGATGGGGGGAGCTCCCCCAAAGTGAAGCACAGCCATTCTCACCAACAAGGTCCTGAGCTCCTCTGATGACAATGGTTGAACTCACACTGGAGAAGCTAGTCATTGCGAGCTCCTCCGGGAGAACCAATGGCTCAGACAGCAACATGTAGGAGAACCCACAACATCTCCTCTCTCCTCCACATCTCTATTTATGCTAGCAGCTTTCCTCAGATGGAATATCTAGGCTCAGCACCATGGTTATTTCATTCCATTGGCATTAAGTTGACCACCAGTTTTTAATCCATAACATGTATATTCATGGTAAGCTATGAAGACATGGTTTGAATTCGTGATAAGGAGATTTTTCTTAACGAAATAGCAAAGTTTTAAAACACTGATGTCACTGAGTAGTGGATCCCTAAAATGTTGGCACAATTAACTCCAACAGACATTACTAAGCCAATTTTTTTAAAATCTTAAATTTATAAGATAGTGGATCAGATTTTCACCCTAGCAGATAGTAGGTTTTCTTACCCAAATTCATGTTCATATAGCTATAGAAAGGGTGATCAGCTTCAGTGACCCTCAAGAGAGAGACCCTGGCATCTCGGGACCTGCACCATGCAGTGACCTGGGGTGCCAAGAGAACAAGGAACTCCTCCCCTCTCTGGTGGGCAGCTGTGAGCCTACCAGCACAAGGGCTGAGAATCAAACATCTCATGTCGTCCAGTCCCCCGTCCAGTATCCACTCCCCCCTGCCACTTAGCAAGTGGGAGGCAGTGAATGGACATCTTGTGAAAGATTGGCTATGTTGTTTTGTATGAACTTTCCATATACAAAGATATGGAGAGCCATCTGGAAGAAAACAAGAGGCAATATGATAAATAGTGAAGATCTCTGGTTGTCTAGCTTTGAGATTTATGGTTTCTTATGTCCTGTTTTGTTGTGTTAAATTTTACCCCCTTTAAAATAAAAATAATAATAATAGACTGAAACCCAATCACAGCACTGTACTCCAGAGAATACTGAAAAATGAGAGATCCCTGGTTATAGTCTTCAATGGATATGGCTAAGTCACCCACTCACTTGGGAAGCAGCTGGAGTCTTTCCTAAAGTTGATGTTACACATAGACGTAAAAGTATCTCACTAACTCAGGTCTTTCAAAAAATCTGACTACAGTGTCCCAAACTAATATATTCTTACAATAATCTTGAGAGAGAAGCTCCACTATTAGATTACTATTGCTCTAAAAGGTTACTAGGGAAAGGTAACATTGTTCTATAAAAAAAGAAAAATAATATGATATATGTTATATCTCCAGATGTTATCTGAATAAATATGTAATTCTATCTTTTAGTGATAAGGAACTACATAGTCATGGAATTCTATCTATGGAGCAAACTTGGCCCAAAAAAGCAGGGAAATAGGTCAATATATTTGGTGCTGAGGGACAAAATTAAACATTTTTATAAGCTAGTGGCTCTACTTGTAAGGGCTGATTTGTGTTGTTTTGAAGAATACAATTTGACTCTCAATATATACCAGAACAATAATTTTTATTATATCAGGGTTTAACTATGAAAGCATATGAAAAAAATAAAAACGAACTAAAATTTTCTTTTTAAATGCTAAATTTTCAATTTAAGAATCTAGAGTAAAAACATATTTTGTCTTTCTAAATGCTTACTATTCATATCAAGAATGTCAAACCAATTTATTAAGGATTATGAATCTTATAGACCACATAAAAATCATCCTACAATAATTAAAGTCCCTAATCTCCAAAACCAAATTCTTTAAAAATACCGAATTCTTACTATTCCTTAAAGTGGAATGTGGAGTAAAGGAGCTGGCATTAGAAAGAATGTAGCAAGAGAGCTTGTTTTGTTTCATTTTTAACATCATAGCATCATTTCCCTCAGACTTGTAAAGGCTAGATAGAATCTTCTTGTGATTCTGATATTGCGAAAAAAAACACCTATATAATGACCTCTGTCATATTATATTATAATATAATATGAGACATGTACTATATATCACGAAACTTAAGAACCAAGATTTGATCTTCCCCATAGCCTGAACCATGTTAGAGAGTGTGCTTCATAATGGGATTTTATTACAGTTTGTTCTAGTCACCATAATGATGCACTGGTATTTCAATGTTACCCACATAACTTGAAGTGTAATTTTCAAATCAGAATTTCATACAGATATCAGTCCAAAGCAATAAAGCATTTTTACACATTTAAAAGGTCTATGAAATTTTCTTGGAGGTTGAAATCCTTTATATTCATCAGGGCCTTGTATAGATATTTATATAGGATAATAAGGCTAAGTGCAGACACACAAATCAGTACAAATTTATCTGTATGAATAAAAAGATACTTCTGTTTGCATATGGATATTCATGAAAATTATGGGAAAAAGTCAAAACTAAATAAATATTTAATATTTCAGCACCTGTCATATAGTTTTTTGTATGTGTGTGCTTTACTACTATTGACTAGCCGTAGTACTGCTACTCTAACCAACTTCATTAAAGAATAAAAGAAAAGTAATAAGTCATTTCACACTCTGTCTGACCATTATACAATAATAGCAAGATTTCATGCAAGGGTACAACATTATGCCCATCTGCAATCACAGTCTCTTTGCAAAAATCTCAATTCACACTTCACATGCAGCTAACCTTGTTACCATCCCTTCCTAAATCCATCAGTGTTGCAGCTGCACGTCTTCACAGCCCAACATCTTAAAATTCATCACTTTGGCACCTTAGCATCACTATAGGTCAAGATAAAGAATCCAACCAAGAATAATTAAAGGGCACCCAGATGTTTAGTTTACTTATCTCAAGCCTTTCCTTTAACATATCTGAATTGCCTTGTGTGTACTATTTCTTTCATATTTTTAAGATATATGCAATGTGATTATTTTAAGGGGATGAGACCTGGAACAATACATTTCAGACTTTTTTTTTACAAGTATAGTTCTTTGTAGTTGAAATTCGAACAAGAGGCGTGATAATGAGTAGGTTGAGGGAAGGAAAGGTGTTATCTCATTAAGGTAATTACTAAGACATCCCCACCATTATATTGGTTTGAAAATGTGGCAATTAAAGCACCCTACATGGGCTCCTGGAGACAAGAGAACAAGACAGTTCTCTTGGAACTTCTTTGGTACGGTTAATGTGTGTCATGTAAATGAAAGGGTAAACTATTGCTATTTAATTCTTTTCCTCAGCTCCCCACCCCCACCCTCAAATTTCTTTGTGGGTGATGGTTCTATAATTTTCCCCTTAACCTGAATACTCATGAAAGATGCCAGACTGACAGCCTTAGAAGTGAAAGCCTCTATTTACCCACAGAAGAACTGGAGCACATGAAACAGGAAGGCAGCGTACAACCAACCTAAGTTAGAAGAGATCTGACCTTCTCTTCAAAGACAAGTCTCCTGCTCTGGTGAGGAGGATGCTAAAGTCGTGCCCAAAGTCACAAAGGCTTAAAATATCTGTAAAAAATGGTAAGGGTTGTTCTGAATTTCCTTCACCACAACTTATCCTAGCTAACTCATGTGGCTCTCAGTTCACTCAAGTTAAATTTGAACTATTCACTAAACTACCACCTTTGGTCAGTAATCCAGTTCCCTTTTTAAGCTGCAAGCTTGCCTTGCTCTCACTCTTTTGTAATTTCCACTGACCTAACCAAAATCAATGATAATGTGGTACACCAAACGGCCCACAGAAATCAACCTTAAAAATCTTGCTTTCATGCTTATTGAACATTTATTTCAAGTTAAGGAATGCATTATTATTATCCAGCAATAGGGCTGGGTAGAGTGGGGAGTATCTCAACAGTAGAGTATTTGCCTAGCCTAGGCCAGGCCTGAGTTTGTTTCCTAGCACTAAATAAAAAAATAAATAGTACAACAATGGGAAAATGGACTCACTTGATAAGAGGAAGCATTATATATCATACATATAAAGACTAAAGTTATATAGAAATATGTGTACTGTGTGGGAAAAAAATACAAACATCTCAGGTAAAATAACATCCACATAAAAATGCACAGCAAAAATTAAAATGAGTCAAATGTTAGGAATGGCTTTAAGTGAGCAAAGATAGGTATTTTCTTCTATTTTTCAGTATTTCATAAATTTTCTGCAGTAAGTCTGCATTATTTTACAATGAAAATTTTATTTTAATAATTTCTATATAAAAATCTTAGTTTCTTTTGTAATAGGATTTTTGTCACACAAATTTAACTTCATTAAATGAAAGGGCAAGAATTGCCTCAAAATACTACAATTCTGTAGTTTCTCTTTCCTTCTCTTTTCCCTCTCTACTCTTAAAGAAAAAAAGCAGTAGAAATGACTGGTGTCAAAAGAAAAAACACTAAGCAAATATGTTGAAGAAAGGACTGATGTTTAGAGTAAATGTTAGACTAGAAGACTTCTGAGATTCTTTCCAATTTTGGATTTGGATCAAGATAAGTTCTGCTTAATATCCAGTTAGTTATTAATATGGATGTCGGAAATGTCCTTTTCCCAAGTTCCTGGACAGAGGCAAGTCATAGTCACATTCCCCTAAGTGACTAGATCATTGATGGGAGTAAAAGAAAAGCCTGTAAAACATGCTTCCAAATAAAGGAACCCAGTCTTTCCTGAAATGTCTTAAATAATTTGCATTTTTAAATTCCTGTTCCAAAATATTGATTAATAGTAGATCCAATACACTTTCAAGCTTGGTTCATCATTTTGGCGTTGATATACCACAATTTTTGGCCTATCACCATACACCTATGCCAACGCTGTATCTGAAACAGTGAAGTAAAACTCAAGCAGAGAATGAAGAGTGAAACAGGCTCCAGTGGACCCTGGCCTTCAAAGTCTCCTGACAGTCTGTCTCCTGGTATCTATTATCCGCTCCTGAAATGAAAGCAATCATTATTGCTTTACTAAATGAGGTGGGGAGGTCTTAATGTTTCTATATATTCTAACTGAATTCTACCCTAATCAATATCTTCATAGGCAGACTTGGGCATGTGAAAATAACTGTGCTTCTGTTGAGACAATTAGAGCACAAGATGAAAGGTGGCACAAGCAGAGCTGAGGAAAGTCATCTCCTAGCTGTTGGCAAGGATAAAGAGTTTTAACCAAAACTAATAACTAAGAGGTAAAAGGAAAGGAGCAATAAAAGTTTGGGCCTAGTCTGTGCAACCTGGTATGACTGGATAGCCTCCCCTAGGGTTGAAAGAAAAGGCCTGGCAACCTCACAGCTACTTCTTTTTTTGAGCTTTGATTGGCCCTGGCCAAGGTAGGTGGGCAGATGCGGGTGGAAATGTTGGTAGGAACAATCTGCTTTGGGTGGTCAGTTCTAATGTAAATCTAGGGGAATTCATGGAAGAATCTGAATGTGGATTGCCAGAACTTTCCAAAGCAATGTGACAAAAAAGAAAAAGGAAACACATCCTGCTCACATTTATTCATTTGTGCTTTATGTTTCTTTCCAGACACTCTATCACTGTATAGCAATGAATGACTGTGTGACACTTTTGCCTTTTTCACATAAGAGCAAGTTCAATGTGATGCCACAGTATATTCACTCTCAAGTCCAGTGGGGACACAGGTATTCCTTTCAAATCTTTAACATGGCAACTTGATAGGCTTCTACTAATAGAACAATTTGTGGGAAATATAGGTAGATGAATTTAAAAAGGAGGAGGTATGTTTTAAAGCCCCTCCATCCTCTCATACACCTTATTTCCAACATGATACTCTGTCTCTGGTAATATGGGATCTGAAACCTCTCTGTCCATTGACCTGCAGATGCCCAGCCTGCAGGAGGCAAATGTTGAGTCAAGGGGAAGTTGGGCATCAGCTGCTTAATAGAATTACCAAATGCTGTTAGCATTTTCCAGAAATTATGGCATGATAATTTTTATTAGAGATATTAACAAAGTCAGAGTTGAAGATTAAGTAGGAAATAAGTTCACTTAACCCAAAAGATACCTACTGTGGTCCCTTTGCTTGGGAGACACTCGTATTTGAAAATCATACCAAATAGCCTGGTTTCCCTACAGTAGAAAGTGCACAGCACCGGCTTTCCACAACCATTCCTGTCAGGCAGTTCCTTTTAGGATGTGGACTGTTTCTCCACCAGGACACTAATTTTGTTGCAGGGGGGTGAGGAATCAATGCACTATCAGTGCCTGATTAGTATCTCCGAAGGAGGCATTGTAAAAACCGCAGATTGTTTTATAGAAAACTTTTCCTCCCTTTCTCTGTAAACACAAGGTGTGTCAAATGGACATCCTACCTGTTCCTCGAAAGGCTTTGGAGAAAGTGTTGGCTCCCTTAACCTACAAATATGGATAATCCTTGATGCTACAATTCCCTATGGTTCCTAAATTCCACTTAGCGTTTCTATCTCTCCACGTATAATGGGGAAGAGGAAGATACCAGCCAAGGGGGAAGGCCGAGGTTATCAACAAAGGGAATTTGGCTTCCAACAACTAACTGGAGGAAATCTGAGGGAGGTATCATTTGCAGCCTAGAGGCCTTTAAGTGAGAGGGAAAGGGAGGCTGGATGCAGAGAGCAGCTCCACCTGGACAAAGATTATTATCTTCGCAGGAGAGGAAGGCTTTATATTCTGTCCAGAGCCCACCGAGGTGTGCAGAAGGGGCCTGCTCTGTAGGCCATTCCCAACCACCTTTCCTAAAAGCGTCCGCATTCCTGTCCCATGAGTACAGTGTCCCTGTTGCCCTGTGCACATTCTTGCTGGAATCCCGATCGATCTGTAACCAGGCGCGGGAACCCCAGGCCGCGGGGCTGTCTCGGGGCTGCCAGGCGGGCAAGCGCCGAGGCTCGGCCTGGTGTGTTCCGCGGAAGCCCCGCACGGAGTCCGCGCTGCGCCGCGGTGGGGCTGGGAGGCCGCTGCGCCAAACTCCAGGCAACGCGGTGTGCGAGTCACGAGCGGCGGGCGGGGGGCTGCCCTGCAGCCAAGAATCGAGTCCGAGCTGCGCGGCGGGGGCGGGTGGGGGCGCCAGCTCTGCGGTGACCAGGCCCTTTATCGTAAACCAGGCTCAGTCGCGCGCTCGCAGCGGTCCTTTTCTACGCAGCTCCCACGGGGCGACCCGCTGTCCGGCGCCAGAGCGGAGCAGGAGCCGGGAGCGCTCTGATCCCGAGGCGGGGAGCAGCGGGGCCGACCCGCAGCGCGGCCGCCTCGGGAGCGGAGCGCGGGTCCCAGGCCTTGGCGGGCCGAGGCCGCCGCCCGCCTGAGCGCTCCAGGCCTTGCGGCGCAGAAGTCCCCGCCGTTCAGAGAGGTGGCGCCGACGACCGGCAGCAGCCACTGCGCCAGGGCTTGGGAGCCACAGACCTGAGCTCCAGCTCCTCCCTAGTCGGCTTCCACTAAGAACTTATTAAATAGGGGCGTTTTAGGGTTGATCTGTCACTGAGTACTACTTACCGGGAGATCTTTTAGGTTTTGAATTACTTTATTGATCTGAAGATTTCGTTCTTTGGAATGTGACCCTATTTGGATTTAGAGCTAATCAGGAAACGCTGCCGGGGAGGGCTCTTTGTAATCACCTCCAGGACCTCCCCGCGGGTGCCGCCGACCTTTCCCCCACCCCCACCCCTCGCCCCAGCGGTCGCCTAGCTTTGCCTGGAACCAGCCAACCCTGGGCACCTAGCTCACCGCGCGGCCTGGGAGCTGTCTGTGGTGCTAGAGGAGAGAAACCGGGAGAGGGATCCAGGGGACAAAGCAGGAAAAGTAGAGAGGAAGAGCACTGAGAACGTGACGTGGACCCAGACGGTGCGCCCAGCAACACTTTGACTGACAGAGACCTTCATAATTGAGCTAGAAGGAGGGGAAGATAAATTCTCTTCTGGGTCACCTCATCGCCTCGAGACAGATGACCTGATTTTCCAATGCAAGAGGCCAGTAACACCTCCCATTGTCCGAAAGCACACCCCTCACCCTACACACTTACCCTAACCCAGCCCTGAGGGCATTCAGCATGCTAGAGGTAAGAAAGGAGGAGCGCTGGTCACTGAGAAACCCCCAACTCCAGGAAAAGACACAAGTGGTGGAGCAGGCTGGACGGAGTGGACCAAGGAAGAGGGGCTGGGCAAACACTGAGCAAGAAATTCGAGGAGCCTGAGGGCACTTTTCCAAGGTCCGTGGGGTGAACGCTGGAGAAGCGCCCACTCACCATTCGCCCACACGTCTCTCTAGTCAACAGCCAGAGTGCAGAGCAAGCTAGCTATGCCCCAGGAAGGACTGGAGCTGCAGGGGAAACATCAGTTCCCTCCGAGGCGTGGCCTTGCCCCTGACCGTGCCCACTAGTGGTGAAAGTCTGCCCCTTTTCAAGCAAGTTGACTTCAAGCCCTGCCTGACTTTTTCAAAAATCAAGGAGCTCTCTTCCAGTATATTTTTGTAACCACGTGGTTTAACAAGAACTAAAGTTTCCCTAGCCCTGGGGAGCGCTTTTCCAAATATTTTTAGAAAGTTAAAAATATAACAAAACAAACTATTCACAAGCCGCTTGTTTGAAGAGGGAGATGGGATTCTACCGACTCCTAGGGAAGGGCTGCCTAGGCAGGAGTCAGCTGCCAGGGAGGGAGGAGGGAGGAAGACTTGGTTTGAGGGTAAGAGGTTTTATTTGCAACAGGAAATTGGCTGTCTAATTTGCCATGGGTGGCCTTTCATTTTAAGGGGTGGAGCAAAAATAAGCTGATACCGGCTGGTAGGTATATTTGCTGGAGGCGTGGAGCCAAGCAGCAGTCATTTACTTTGCAATTCATTGAAAATCACTGGGTTGGGCTAGACTGGCTGGTTGCAGCCAGATACTTTAACTTATTCCCTAACACTCAACTACAGATTTCTGGCTAGGTGTGCTGGGGTCCACGGGCTGATATCGGGTTGGGCAAATCTAAGAGGTCTTTGTGGAGTTTTAAACATCTCTCTGAAACAAGTTCCCTTCCTGATGAACACAAAGAATGCAACTGAAAGTCTCTGTTCTGTCAGATTTCAATTTAATCAAGGAGCAATCTAAATGGAGTCCAGCCATAGATTGGTCTTCAAACACAAGGTGAAGGTGGAGAAAAATAAAGGAGTGCAGCTCCTGGTGACACCATCCTGGGGCCTCTGTGACCAGAGATCTCCCAGGGGAACAGGCATGCCGGGTACCCTTACTTCTCAGAAAACCTTGGAGCTGGGCCTGTTGCTTGCCTAGAATACCTTCCCAGCACTTACAGAGCTCGGGGTTTGACCTCCATCAAAGATGGAAGGGGGAATATGAATGAATATCTAACATTGCTCTCCTGACCTATTAACCAACCCTGGAACCCCTTGTGAGGAAATAGACTAAGTTTTACTTTTAAGCAATACTTTGGGGACTTCTGAATGTTAGGGCACCTGCTAAGGTGCCCTCTGTGGCACTCCTGCAGGAAGAAAAAGATGAAAAGAAGAAAACACAGTATCCTACTTTCTTACTGGGACAACCTGCACTTCCCATTCCTCCCACTTAAACTCAATTTGCTAACTTGTATGCAATAGCAAATTTAGAAAGGGGGGTGTTAACACTTTCAACTGTATGATTTAGCATGTGTCAAGAGAACATGACTTTGAAAAAAAGGCGGGCTGTGATGTATCCAGATAAATTACTAGCGCTTGTTTGCTCTCTGTAGGCAGTGCTCCCTCCACTAACCACCTAGGAGCCCAAATTCAGTGTTGAAAGAAAAGCAGCAGCCAGCAGTCCCCAGCACGGTGGTTAGTGGGTGACAACATGGGTGCTGCAGCCTTGGTGGATTTGTAGGTTTATTTGTGCATTTTCCCCACCTGCATCTAAGATAATTCTCGATATGGATTTTTCTGTGTGAACTGTGTATATGTCCAGGTCTCCCCTGTGCCCGAAGTGGACAAGCCCAGGTCCAGTGCACAGCAAAGTTATAACAACTTCAAATCTGGGCAAGTGCCCTTTTAGGCCTAGGCAAACCACTGCAGACTGTTGAAACTTGATTTAAAAAAAAAAAAAAAAGGCACAACAGCTAAGGTGGAGCAAGGAGAGTCCACTGAGCGCCCAGGCATTAGGCAACCCTACTGGACATAGCTTCACCCAGTTTCCAGCCAAGCCCAGCTGCCCAGCTGTCAGAGTCTGTCCCAGCTCAGCAGGCACAAAATGAGAAAGGCTAGTCCAGACCCTTTTGTTAGAATCAAAGAAGACCAAGATCGTTTTTTTAAAGCACATTGATGAGCTGGGGAGAGATCTGCAAACCACTCCCTAATTAGCCAAGGTCTGATCAAGGCGCCTGAGGCAATTTCCTTCTGGATTTCACCTCTTTCTTTCCTTCCTCCATCCCTCTCCTTAACTTTTATTCCCACACCACTCCACGTTTTAAAAAACGTTTTTGAGGTTTTGTATTGTTTCTACCCTTTTTTCTGTATTGTTTTCTCTTTAAATAAAATTTTTTTAAAAAAACGTTTTTAACTCTAATAAATAAGTTTCAAGCATCAGAAAAAGTTGGAGACCCGATCCTAGATGTTTTAGTTGCCTATTACCCCCCCATGCCCGGGCAAAAGAGAGGATACTAGAGCAGGTAAGAGCAAAGAGGTGACAGGAGCCAACTCAACTGCTTGGGAGGTGACGTAGGGGCTAGAGAAGAGTGCAGGCACCTCCCTAATTGTAACCTCCACTCACAGCACTGAGCACTGAGTTTGGTAGGGGGTCAGCTTGGCCCAGGGCTGTGAGACCTAAAGTCAAGCCCCGGCCCCAGAAGCTCCACGCATTTGTACACATGTACACACAGACACACACAGACACACACACACACACACACACACACACACACACACACACACAGAGAGAGAGAGAGAGAGAGAGAGAGAGAGAGAGACAGACAGACAGACAGACAGACAGACAGACAGACAGACAGAGACACAGAGCGCGATCCGGCCTCCCACACACACTGGGCAAGGTCTCTAAAAGAGTCCCAGCCGTTTTAGGGGCGCAGATTAAAGGTTTGCCATGCCTGTCCCAACCAGAGTTCGCCTTGGCAATTCGGCTCCAGGCATCGAAGCACAGCGAACTCTCTAGGATGCGCCTCTCCGTGTGCTGCTGCGACTGGAAGTCTGCGGCAGGAAGCAGAAGAGGAGGATCAAAGCCGCAACAAGGGTTTGTTAGCGGGGCCTCTCCGCGTCCCCCGGGGCGCCTTAATTGCTTGCCCCACAGCCTCCCGCTCGCTCGCAGGCTGTCCGGCCACGCAGGCGGCCAGCCGCGGGCTGCAGAACAGCTGCGAGGCCGGCTCCACCGCCCAGCGCCAGGGACCCTCGGCGCCCTAGGAAGACCCTGGAGGGGGAGGGGCGGCTGAGGGATCCCGCGCCCCAGAGTCCGGACCTCAAGGCAGGCGGCGGTGGCAGGGGGAAGCCGGCGGGCCGCACACTAAGCTCGCGACTACAGCCCAGAGAACAGACTTCCTCCCACGCACTACCTCGGTGCTGCTCCAAAACCACGCACTTAAAACAGAGAGGCGCCCACACATAGCAAATTAAGGCTCGAGAGGCCAGCAAGAAAAACGGAGCTGTTTTTATACAAACCAACCCAACGTTGTACGAAATTTGTAAATTCCTAATATTCCAGAGGGGATATTTTTATTCTAACGAAGACGCATATTTCATCACAGCATGTACAACTGCCTTAAAATCAGCTCCCTGGGATTTCATCGCTTGTTAAAAAAAGATAAACTTTATTTTTGTAATTTTCAATCACAAAAAAAATCTATATTTTTGTCTAAGCATTTATTTTACTGAATCAAAAAGACATGAAAAGAAAAATCATGTTTTTACTAACGTATATAAGTGACTCTTTTTTGACAACATATAATAAATATCATATATCACTTATCACTCAGTCTTTCAAATGTACATTTTTTTCATATTATGGAGCATGCCACTTTTCCAAAAGAAAAAAGGTCATGAGAAATCAGTGCAAAGTTCTCAGTCACCCTCCTCTTTTCTCCAGGGCAGATGGAACGTCCACTGCAAGACCTTCTGCCCGCTAATGTGAGGCTGGCAGTCCACCTACAATTCTCTCTGCCCCAACTTCCTCTCCATGCCCTTCCTTCTTCCCTCCTTAGCCCTCCCCCCTCCCTCCCTTCTTCTTGTCCCTAAAGTCTTTTTTAAAAAGAACTTGAGGTTTTGTTTTTGTTGATGTTTTCACTTACTGGTTTCACTTTGTGTGGGCTCAGCATTTCGCCAGTCACAACTGCTGGGGGAGTTTTCCAGCCCTGCCTCTGGGGTTGGGGATGGAGAACAGAGGGCTGGCTCCTCTTGGGGGACCCCCGCCCATTGAGCCCATGAGCGTCTTCCTCTCCTACTCCTCTGCCTCCCAGGGCTGGCCGCAAGGGAAGCCTGGCGGCCCGTTGACCTGGTATGAGGAGAGGCGGGGGCGGCTGTCCAGGTTGGGGCTGGGGACAGGAAAGGACACGCAGCCTTCCCTCCTTCTTCACCGGGGATGTGGGGTGCCTGGGATGGGGTTGGACAAGGGATTGAGGGCTGGCTGTCCCCCTGGCCCCAGGCCATGGATGAGCACTCGGGGCACCAGGGGCCGCTGCAGCTGGGGATGAGGTGCTGGAGGAGTCCGGTACATGCTGCTGTACATGGCAGCTGCAGCTGCCGCCGCTGTTGTACTGTCCATGCTGCCCAGAAGGCTTGGGTGATAGAAATAAGGTGAAGGAAACATTCTCTGCAATGCTGAGTAGTTCCCCGCCTCAGCGAGAAGCTCCAGGCCCACCGCAGTTTGCCGCTTCCATTTGGTCCTGAAAGAAAATGGAGGAGCCTGAAACCTATGGCCGTGGGCAGGGCCCAGGCACCAAGGCCCCAGCCACCTCTCTGGCTCTCTCTGGCCTCCAATTTCTCTCTGAGACAGACGGACGAAGGCTCAAACAACTCGGGGAAGCTGAGATGCACATCTCCCACCCCTGCCTTGTTGGCAGCAGCACCCAAACCCAAAGCCAATTTTGTAAACTACACTACACTGGAGACACTGGCAGATGGAACCCCACAAGCTTTGTCGCCTCTTCCCAACCCTCTACTGTGCCCCCCTCGACACACACACACACACACACACACACACACACACACACACACACAGCCTGTAGTTTGGTTACTTTCTGAAACTTTCCTGGAAACCAAATGAGATCCCTCTTTCCACAGGACTGCCCTAATTCTCAAGGTTCCCCCAACAATCCCAAAGGTTCTGCTGTGGCAAGAAACTGAAAATGTAAACAAAGGAACCTGGAGACTCCAGGGCCTGGACCTCAGCCTCTTTTACTCCCTGAAGCTCTGGAGACAACTCTCATCAGGCTGACAGGTCCTTATAGTAGGCAGGGGGCTTAGGATAAGGAGAACGACAAGGTTTCAAAAAAAATCTTTTTGAGAGAGGACTCTCTCATGGGGACAGCATCCCCTGGCCATTCCAGGTGGAGGGAGAATGTACATCTTCCTTAGGAAAAAGTAACAAAACCTGTGATCCATTTTTCTTGCTCTCTTCCCTCCCTGCTGCACCCCTGCACCCCACTAGGAAAAAGAGGGAAGCAGGCTTTTGCTCAAATGCCTTATGAAGGATTGCAAGGCTGGTGGGCCATCCATACCCCAAAGCTCCAGCCAAATTAATAAACATGTCGCCCATTTTAAATTGGCTACAAATGACACTAATGTTTTCCGACAGAATTAGGGTGGCTGAAACCGTATGTAATGAGACAGAAAATTATGGTAAAGATGACAACTGGATGGGCATTTCCAACCGCACTTATGGACGATTAGAACACAAACGAGAGAAAAGGGTGGGGGAGAAAATTGAGACAAGGGAGCTGAGCAGCAGCAGGCTTAGAAATAGCACAATCTCGAATCAAACAGCCCAGGTTTGGACCTACAGTTCAGGGGCCCTCCAAGTTTTGGCAGCCACTTCCTCAATTTCCTTTACACAAAATGACTTGGTGCTGGGACAGCTCTGTGGCACCTCTGCACCCTATTTGAGACAGCAGTGCAAGGGAGAGATACCCCTGCCCCCAAATCTGGAAGCTTGGCCAGCTGCATGACCTCCAGTCTACAGCAGCCAACCAAACTCTAAAGCAGCTGGGCTTTCCCAATCTCTGAGGGTACGCCGGACCCTAGCTCTCACAACTCCCACATCACTAAGCAGAGGCTGGTGGGACAGCTCCATGGGGACTGCAGTAGCTGGGCCTTGCTGCCGGCTACAGACGTTTGGAACCAGCCAAGGGTAGACCCAAGGGATGCACGGCACACGTAGGCTCTCTGGGCCTGAGTGTCAGCTGCACAGATGTCTCAATTTGAGGTGTGGCTTGATTGATTTGGGGACAAAATGAGTGTGGGGGGGCTGTTCCCATGAGCTCAGATTTCAGAGAGAAAGTAGCACCTGTTAGGACACCAAGAAGTGCAAAGCTGCCCAAACTCCAGCTGCCTTTGGGTCCCTCTCACTTGGAGGCACAGCTAATCCTCACCCTTGTCTGAAAACCCCAAGCACCTAAACTAGGCTGTCTCACGCTCAACCCCTAGTCTCCAGAGGCCATTGGGGAATGGCCACACACTTGTGGTCCCTTGAGCAGCTTTCCTTACCTGCGGTTCTGGTACCAGGTCTTGACTTGGGTGTCAGTGAGATTGAGTGCAGCTGCCAGGTCCATGCGGTCTTGGACACTCAGGTACTTCTGCCGTTCAAAGCTACGCTCCAACTGATTGAGTTGGTGGTCTGAGAAAGCTGTCCTGGCTTTTCGAGGCTTCTTAGCTCTTACAGGGGGGCTCTCCCGGCTACTTGTAATCTCCCGGTCTCCTTCCTCCTTTGTTCCTACGATAGAAACCGAGCCATAGTTGTGTAAGTTAGCCTGAAATGGGAAAGGATAGAATGTCATGGTGCACACTTCCACATTCCCAAGCCAGCCACTGATCCTGGGGGACTACACTCTGTCATCACCCTCATATGCAAATATGCCTTAGCCAGGGTGCATGAAGAGGATTGTTTTCTGACTGGGGAGTGTGGGACCCTGTGCAGAAATCCTAAACAGGTTCTGAAAGAGAATTTGATCTTCTTGTGGTTGAAAATTAAAAGTTTTAAAAGTACTTTTCAATACAATTTTCTTTTGTTACTGTTTTTTCTTGCTTGGGGCGATATCCATTTTTAAATTGTTTTCACTATGACCATTTTTGTGTTTTGATTCATTTCAAAGAGTCTGTTTTGTTGGGTTTGTTTGTTGTTTTTTGGTTCTTTTTTGAGGAGGTACCTTTTTCATTTTACTTTTTTTCTGTTTACTGAAAATTACAGGCACTTATTTCTCTTTCAGATGCACTTGGGAAATATTGGCATCAAGCTTTCTATATATAGTTGCCTGCACGAGATCTTTTAAAGTTCCAAAAACCAAATGTGTCACCCAGACACTGAATTGAGCTCAAAATCATTGAACCCATCCAGGTGACAGTGTGGAGATTTCCGGATTCTATTTGTCAACTTTGGTTTTTTACTGAAATGCTGGGAAATCGATATGTCAATCCCTCTCTGTTTGTACCCGTTTGTGCAGCGCTCCTTGATCTTCCCTGCAGGAAGAACAATAATCTCTCTAATTGACCCACTGGGGAGGTTGGTGCACGAAAAATCGCCAGACCAGACTGTACATCTGTTTTGGGCACTATTATGCTAATACCATAATAGTAAAATGAGAAGTAAATTCCTACCTTCCAGACAGTCAGCACATCTCTTAACCAGAGAAGCAAAGATTAATAATAATTTACCAGTAAAGGGAAAAAAGAAACTACTGCCCTCGTATGTTAAAACTCTTTTCCCAAGCAAAGACCAGAGTATTTAATCATGAGATTAAGGAGAAAATGAAAAAGGGGAGATAAAGGACAATTCCATTGTCATTGGATTTCACAAAAATAAATTTTACATGTATAAATGTTACCCTACCATTACTTGTAAGAAACCAAAAATTTTACTAAAAATAAGTACGTTCTGTTGACACCATTGGGGAAGAAAGGGTTTTTTAAAAAACTGCTTGAGTTCTCTGTATTAATCACTAATCGACTAGGAAATATTTTCTTCATTAAATCCGATAATTCTTATGCTAGTGTTTAGAAAAGAAGAGAGACACGATCACTTGCATTAAAGAATTAACATCAGGTCGTGATCACAGCCCTAGACACCAGGCTAGCTAAGTAGCTTCCTTCTCCCACCTCCCATTCCCATTCTCAAGGTCTCGGCTAGGAAAACCTCAAGTCCCACTCTTTTATCAACGAGAAGTACCTCCTTTCACACCTCCCCGCTGCTGCCCACCTTCCGAAAAAAATTAAAATTAAGTAAAACAAAGAACGGAGCTGGTTGGCAGCGAAAATTGAGGGGAAGAAATGAAACAATAAACAGAACTTCAGACGCATCTCTAATTACACGGCCAGGCCTCTCTTCAGCTCTGCGCTCTTTCGACCAGCGCCTAGGATGCGTCCAGAATAATTCCTCGTCCCGAGATTCACTGGCTGCTGACGCGGGACAGGGAACCTGGAGGAGAAGCTGGTCGGCTGCCGGGGCCACACGACTCACCGTGGCATTTGATGTCGCTCTGGGAATCTTCCCGCTTGTCGAGTTTGGTTTTGCTGTCCTCCTGCTCCAGTTTTGGCCTGAAGCTCTCGTGTGCTGCATTGCTCTCCTGCTTCGGGGTGTGGTGGGGAGAGGAGACGCTGGTGCTGTAGGGTGCACACGCCGCCAGAGGTTTGCTGTCGCCCAAGATGTCCTTAATTAAAAAAGAAGAGGTGGAAGTCCTGGGGGCCGAGGCAGCCGAGCCCAGCTGCTGGGCGGCTGGAGGCGGTGGCGGTGGTGGCTGCTGTTGGGGCGAAGGCTGCAAACTTTGCGTCGGGGCCGGGGCTGGCGGCGGTGGCGGCTGGCTGTGGTGGAGGTGGTGGTGATGCTGGGGCCCTTCTGCTACCAGATGCGACTCCTGGGGCTCCATGGTGACCGAGATGGGAGAAGAAGGCGCCGTTCCTACGGTATCAATCTCCGAGCAAGGGGACGGGGTGGCCTGACTCCTAAAATCCGCGGTCCTAGCTTCCCCGAGAGGACGGAAATCTCCATTCATCATGCCGGGGCTGCCCGAGCTGGTACTGGACAAAATCGTGTCTATTCCAAAACTAGACCCGCTGGCCCCTTCCATTGTTGTCATTTCTACATGAGGTCCACGCCACGCCGCCGTTCACCAGTCCCCTGACCAAAAAAGCACAGGAAGCTGTCGATCGTAAAACAAAATAAACAATGTTTCCGCTGTTTTAAAAAATAAAAAAAGGGGCGGGAGCGAAGGAAGGATAATGAGGTGACAATCGGTGGACACTTTAGACACAACTTTTTCCACCTTACGCAAGAAGTAGGGCGAGGGGGAAAGATGAGGAGCGGCGGGCGGGGGGAACTTACCGGGAAAAAAAATAGGGAAAGCAGGGAGCGTGCGCTCCCCGGACCACCGCACACGTGGGGCGGTGGTGGCGGCAGCGGCCGCCGCGGCACAGGGGACCTGGCGAGGGCGCAGGCGGCCGGAAGGGACCCCGAAGCCGCCGCCGCCGCCGCCGCCTGGGTCGGCCCACAGGCTGGCACTGGTCGGCAGCAGCAGCCTGAGCGGACGTGGCAGGTGCAGCGAGCGCAAGACTCCAGCGGCCACGCGCCCTCGGAGCTCCCCGGCGGCTCCCGAGGTGCCTGCCAAGCGCGACCTGGCCGGCCGCCTCGGAGCCGAGTTTCTGAACTTTCTTGGAAAAGTTGCGGCACAGAAACGACCGCGGCAGCCGCAGCCACCCGAGAAGGAGGAGGAGGAAGAAGAGAAGGAGCAGGCGCAGCTGGAGGAGACCGCAAAGACGCGAGGCCGGGCAACTCCGGCCACTGCCGGGCGCGTTCGCTTGTAATCCGGCGGCTCGCGGGCGGCGCCGACCCCCTCCCGTGACGTCACGGCCACAGTCGTCGCTCCCCACGCCACGCCGCCCGAGCCCCCGCCACGAGCCCGCGCGTCGGCCCCGCGCCCCCATTGGCCACGCCCGCGCGAGCGAGCGACGCCGGCGTGCCAGCAGCCAATGGGCGCGCGGCTCGGGAGCCCGTCAGCGAGCGCGGCGCGGACCTCGCTGCTCTTTTGAGAACCCGCGCTCAGCTCTGCCCGCAGCTCTGGGCCGAGCACAAGGTCCGGTGGTCCTGGTGTCCACAATCACAAACAAGGGGCAAAGACAGACAAGGGGGGGGGGAGAAGCGCGGGAGATAGAAAAAAGAGCACCTAAGGGAGGAAAGAAAAAAGTGGTAACGCTGTGCACGTTTTCTTAAGTCACGAGGAGTGTGGCCGCAGAGGGCCGGCAAGTAGAGGGATCATCGGGCCAACTCACGTTCACACTCGCGTAGCGTCCCCAGACGCGCGCCTGAACAGTCCGGAGACCCTGGGCACAGACGGGGCCTGATGTACAGGCGGGGAGCTGTGCGACTCCAGGGGTGCAGCGCAGATGGGCGGCCTGCTGCCGCTCCGGTTTCTCCCCCTAGGAGCCCACGCGCACGGGATCGGCCCAGCCGGGTGGCGGATCTGAGCAGGGTTTGCTGCGAGAACCCGGCCTTCGGCCCTAGCCCAAGCCCGGAGATCCAGCCTCACCTCAGGTGGGAACCGGCCTGGCCCTACACCTTCTTCCCACCGGGCGTTCTCCGGCGCGAGGGCCGTCGCTCACCGCGGAGTCAGGCCGACGAGGGACTCGACCCCGCAGCCTGTGCCCTAGCCGGGTCATCCGTGTCCCCCACGCTCCAAGACCAGCGGCTCACCTGGAGAGGAAACAGTCACTACGGATCCACTTGGGACCCGGCGCGTGACTGTGACGCCTTGTCGGAGAGTATCAACTTGCATTATTTTCTTTAGGAAGTCTCCAACCTGTCTCTTGTTGAATGTCAGAGTAATGGGAAGTGCCAGTGACAAGACGGCATATTACTCCTGATTAAGTGCCGTGTCAACCTAATTAGCAAAGTAATTATAAGGTGCTAATGAATGATTCAAAGTTCTTTGAGTTACATTTTACTCCAAATTACCATTTTAAGAACCCTATGAATCTGCGTGGTTGGCATCGCTTCCGTGACTTAGATGCAGAATGATGTTAGAAAATGGCCTTTAAAGTCTCCAAGGGCTGGGCCGAAATCTGGGCTTTAGTTGCAGTTCTGTGGGTCGCGGTCAGGGGAACAGCTTTTTTTTGCTAAGGTCAGGGACGATGCCAAGGAAGCCGATGTCCTCCTGAGACAAGATCTTGCCTTTCGTTGGGGAACTGCAGTGTCAACCCCTAGTCTGGAAGGGGATATTGGGCAAGTCATGCCCAATCGAAGTGTTTCACCCAGAAAAAGCCCGCGCTGTGCCGAGGGTATGTTGAGCTGCTTCAAATCATCCTCGTGCCGTTTTTCACTGTGCTGTCTCTGAGAACAGCAAGGAGAGAAGGAACCGAGAAGGAAGGAGCTCTCGCTTTTCTCAGAGGACCAGGGGAGTTGGGCGGAAGAACCGGGCTTGGTGAGCCGAAGCGGGGACGCGGGACGAGCTCGGGGCAGAGGCCTTCGCCGCGCAGAGGGGCGCAGGGAGCCCCTCGGGAATGTGCGGCCGAGGGTCAGGTCGGGCCAGCCTGGGCCAGGACGACCGCCGCAGGAGCGGGTTTGGATCGGCCTCTTCGGGCGCCGAACCTGGGTGCTGGCTGGGCAGGCCCTCCCCAGTTTTCGGGCCAGGCCGTGGCCTTCCGGCCGGGGTTACACCACCACGGGCGGCGGACGTACAAAGCCCGCCTGTCCCGGGCCGCTAGGCCCCGCCCGCCCGCGCAGCCTCGCAGTCTCCCCGCCGGAGCCCCGGCACAGCTGACCGCAGTGGGAAGGGCGGGAAGGACGCGGCGGCTGCCAGAGACGCCGGCGAGTTATCGATTAGGGCTCTTCCCGTTCTGACATCACCTACCAACTTCCCCTCGCCCCAGGAGCTCCAACTCGTACTCCCTTCGCGGAGACTTGGGGGTGGGAAATGGGGAGAGAGGGAAAAACAAATTTAAAATCCAGAACTGACGGCACTGCACAAATCAATTTTTCTCGACCTTGATAAATAATTCATTTAAGCCTGTTTTTGTTTTGTTCCGACGCCTAAAATGTCTCAAGGACTCGAAAGGCTGATAGCACAGTTTGTGTTGGGCGGTTCAACAGAGGGAGTTTTTGGGCGGAGGTGTGTTTTTGTTTTTGGCTTGGAATACTTCACAAGATTGGCAAGGAAGACAGCAGAAATGTGACCCTACGGAAAAAAAATCTGAGAAGAAAGGGAGAATGAAACGTTAAGGCGTTGGGGGGAAGGGTATGCGTGTTTTATGAAACTCCAAGCGGGAACCCTTGTAGGCCCAACTTGTGAATGTTTCAGATCACATTTTCTTGAGAAAAGGTTAGTATCATAGAAGATTTCTTTGGCAGAGTGTTAGATTAGCTTTGGGAAATAACAATAGTAAAGGGAAAATACGACTTTGACTTTCAAGCCTCTTACATTTGGGTCTCTTCCAGAGAAGAAATAATAGTAATGCCTGACTCATCAAAAGCAGGACTTTGACCAGATCACAAACTTAATAAAAAATAAATTCTTAAAAGCTAGCATTTTTAACTTGTCTGTTCTTTTTTCTCCAAAGATATTCTTTTCCACTCTTTTTCTAAGGGTATAGGAATGTGTATGTACAAAAAAGCCAACTATTTTTCAGGCAGAACAAGTATAATTTACTTTTCATTTTTGAATAATCAAAAATTAAAAAAGTGTAGATTAATCACAATTCCAAGTGAATGGGTATGCAGTGACTGAATTTAATATCGGATTTTCCTACTGGATTTAAAATACAAATAGAGTCCTTAAACTGACATGAAATTTTTAAATGATTTTACAGGCCCTCATTTTTTTTAAGAAGAAAGAAAATTCTGTAATGTTTGGAATTATTACCCAGAGAGCAGTCCTTTTTTGTCAATTGTGACTAGAAACCAAACTTTTACTTCCTGGCTCTGAAGGCCATATCAGTGTCAATCAACAACCAACACCAACGACACTTCTTTCCTGCCACAGAGACTGGTTCAAACATTTACATATTTTAAGTTTTGTCCCATTAATGCATCCTCCATGGTCCACTTGAAGTACCTAGATTTGGATTTATTTTAAACTGGAGCATCATATTTTAAAATTCTGAATAAATTAGAAGCAATTTAATTCTGAAGAAATTTATTCACAAGGTATGACGGAGTTAAAACTGGTGTTTCTTCTATCATGTTTAATTTGAACGTTTCTCAGGGTCCATTTGCTAACATGGTCAAAATTGACAGGAATAAGGCGCGAAGGCGCTTCTCTCCACTGGGCGGCGCCAAGAACTCCGAACCGAGGGAGCCGGCTATTGTTTCTTTCTATAAAAGATGTAAAATACACAAATAAGCTCTCCGCCCTCTAAGGCTGACTCCCTGACGACTGAATGACCTCTCACCATTTCAAAGCTGCACAAACGTAGGAAGTTTTCTTTCTTTTTCTTTTTTGAGCCTATTAATATATTTCCAACTGCTTAAGGACTTGATGCATGTTGGCTTAGGAAAATAATATATGAAAGAGAAAGACGTGAAAACACTGAGATTAAATCACTTCCTTAATTTAAGTAGATTGAAACCGAGAGAGTGGAGATTTGGGAGCAGAGGGAGAAAGATGAAAGGAAAAACTAAGGTAACTGACAACTGGTATAACAGGAACAAGTTAAAATGAAAATCTGTGTCATTATTGTTTTGTGAAAACTTTAAGAGAGTTCTATGATCATAACAAAATTTGCAAAAGCTATCACTTCATCAAAACTTTGAAGATGAGCAGTTTAGAAGGAACCTAGGGAAGCTGACTCTTTCTGGGAGTTAGAAGTGCAGAAGCAACCAGCAGGAAAGCAAGAAGGTGTTGAAGAAAAAATGCTGGAAGGGAAAATTTGCGTCCCATTTGCCACTTTCTAGCACTCCTGATCTACCTTTTGATCACCACATTCCTTCTCTATTAAAGAGAAGCTTTACCCTTGCCTAGAGTAGTGACAGCTATATCTTCTATGTAAACCTTTTTACAAAATATGAGGCAAGGATTTGACACATGTACTAGGCAAAGTGGCAATTATTTCTAGAGCTGGCTAACACTTGATAGCTACATTTTTTAACTTCTTCCTTCATTTTGTTCATTTATTTAGCCAGTAACATTCTAAGCCAAGTGCTTGGGGATGAGACACTATCCTTAGAGAATAGACAGGAGTTTGTGTGTTGTGGAAATTGTTATAAATATCATGATGCAAGTCTGAACTGGCTATGATGGGAATTCCGTAGTGAGTGGGGATTCTTACCTTGGGAGAGGCTCTTGTCCAGACAGAAAGGCTTCCAAAATGATTTGTAGCCTGTGAGTCATGAAAGAAAGTTTCATCCTAAATAGTAGGATACACGGATGTTTTTTATAGCAAAAATTTCCCAAATTACTCAAACTTTTGATCTTGGCTAGAGTTGGGCTGCAATCCATAGACATACCTTAGCTTTACAGAGCTCTACTGAGTGGCGCCGCAGAAGAGAGAGTATCCTTGGAACGCCTCGAAGGGAAAAGGAACTAACCACACATGTTCCCAAAACCAGGCAGTAGAATTTACATCACATTTCACAGCCTCAGACGTGATCCCAGTGCCCTCAAACCACGATTCTAGCTCATCTTCCCTAGCTCCACTTTTGCTTTTATTTATTTATTTACCTATATTTCTTTTTTCTAGGTTCCCGAATTCTGGAAGGTTTAGTGGTCTTAGTGGGCCTAGGAAAAGGTCTCATCTAACTCAAGGGTGAAGAAGGAGAAAGTGAGAAGGTGGAGACAGTTGGAAAAGGTACTGAGAACGACAAGAGAGATCTTATTTCCTTCGTCCTAAGGCAAAAACGTTCATTGTCCACTGAAGGCCAGCTCCTAGAGAAATTAAACAGCACCCTTGTGACACACCAGGCCCCCAAGCGGGGGTGGGTGGGGGTGGGGGTGAGTCTTCTACTCCTGCTGTTCAGAGGGAGCGCGGGGCCTTGGGGCAGGGAGAAAAGCGAGCCTCAAAGCCTCGGAGCACGGAGTGAAGGTGCCAATCAGGGAAGGGGAAATTCATTTACGCTGTTAATTAACAAGCGGCTAATTAAAACGGCACTTTGAGCGCTAATCAATCGCCTTATTAAGTTAGAGCCATCACTGGAACAAATTGAAAGCTCCCCGCCCCAACTCCTGCTTCTGGTGCAGGCGGGGCTGGGTTCCCAGACTGGGCGCAAGGCTGGGGAGCAGGTCTTCCTGGGCTCTCTGAGCGTCTCTGAGGTCTCCAAAATTCTCCGCCTTCCACATTCTGCTTGCGGAACTGCTGTCCTCTGCTCCTGGTCCTGGAGAACTGTACAGTGTTTAGGGGTGCGATTTGTAGTCCAAATGCACCCACCTGGGAATCAGGGGTTGCCTAGGACAACTCACTCAGCGACAGCTACCAGTGATTTTGCGTCGGATAAAGAGCTCCCCAAATCTGCGGGAAGAAGATGGGGGCCGCCAGCTGTTAGGAGGCAACTCAGCCCGAAAGGGGGTGCACTAGGGCCGGGACCACGCATCCCCATTTCCCGGAACTGACCGACCACTTCGTTTTGAAAACTCCTAGGTGCTACCCCTGGTGCAGCTCAGCAACCAGGAAAAACCTGACCTGTCTTCTGGCAGCAAGGACAGTACTGCCCGCCTCCTTGGCTCGGTCTCCCCGGGCTCGAGAAGAATGGGGTGGGGATGCGAGGTGAGAAGAGCGAGGATCCGCCCATCCCCTGGAACAAGTCTGGCACGCGCCAGACCCGTACGTGTCTTCCACCCAGCCCACTCACGCTTCGTCAAGCCCCGGGCCTTCCAGACTCAGTATGTGAATCGAGATCTCCAATCCCTACGTTAAGCAGTCTTCCACATTCCCTAATTGTTTAACGACTGCTTTTCACCAAATTCCCGAGGGAGAAACATTTGGCAATAAGAAGGGGCTGTGAATTTAAATGCTAATTGAGTCCTTCTCTCGTAACTCCACCTGCCTGGCAACCCTCGTGATGGCAGAACCCGCCCAGCGCGCCCACTGCAGGATTCCTGGGGTGCAGGGGACAGGCTCAGGAAAGACAGACCTCAGTGGTTTCCTACCTGATTCGCTTTTTTACGGCTTCCTACAGAGAAATAGAGAATGCTATTGGAAGAGGGGAGTTGGGGGGGTTGTTTTGTTTTGTTTTTGTTTTTGTTTTCGTGGTAGATGATGTGTGGCAGGGCCCAGGTGTGGTTTCAGTGCCTATGGCGACACATGCTTGTCCTGAGCTGGCCTGTGGGCTCGCCTTCCTCCGGGTACTCATCTGCTAGTGGGGCTGTGCATGCTCGGGGTGTCCCAGGAGAACCGAAGGAACGGCTCCCACGTGCAAAGTTCAAAAGCATTAATATTTTCATCATATTATCATTATTCAATATAATAATATTTGCTCGGTTAGCGGCACTAATTAGGCCACATTAAAACTGTAGTGTCTCCCTAATGGTGCGTAATGTGCCCACAATCACATTTTTCTCTCTGAGGATGGGCGGCTGCTGGCTGCCTGGCAGGGGAGGGGAGACAGGCAAGCAGCGGGCTCTACTAGGGCGTGACGTCCCCCATCACTCTGTCACACACACACACACACACACACACACACACGGGCACGCGCGTGCGCGCGCACACACAGACACACGCCGCCGGAAGTCTGCCTGGTGGGATCCACAGTCTCTGCACGGTCGATGGGACCCTCCGCTGAGCTCTCTGCCCTGCGCCGAGCGCCCTGCAGCCTCCTCGGGCAACCCAGCGCTTTGAACTCCGCGGATTGATTTTGCTTTCCTTCCCTCTTTTGTGTGTGTAGCTTCAGTTGGTTAGATTTTTAAGATTTGGGAGTACGGGTGTGACAGGATTAAAATACTCATAACTGGAGCCCCGTGGTCGGGAACCGGAGGTGCTGCTGCCCAATTCCGCGCCGTTACGATCCCCTTCCCAATGGGAATTGCTTTCCGAGAATCGAGGGTAGGAATGTGAAAGAAGCTCCCACAGAGTAGGTCCCGTCCGAGTCTTCCTCCAGTTCCTGGTGTCTGCAGTCAGTCCCGGCGCCCTGCAGCCCTCGGCTAGGTGGACGTTAAGCTCCGAGAGACGCCCCTCCCCGAGGCGCCGCGCGGAGAT
>PVJX010001590.1:0-55000 GCA_004027295.1 Dolichotis patagonum | reverse complement strand
CTCGAACGCTCCCAATTAAACAACACCGCATTCGCTTAAAGATTTTCGCAAAAGGTGCGCTGGGGCCAAAATCAATCACTTTCCCCAGCCTGACCCGGTGAAAACAGATGCATAACATATTCATGCGCTGAGCGCGACGAGTAGCCCAGCGCGGAACTAACTTTTTTTTTTTTTTCCTTCGTCTTTTTCTTTTAAATAAAACGAGGAGGACTTCCGCAGCTCGGCAATCCTGCTAAAGCTGCCAGATGCAGCAAAACTAATATGTGTAAATGCTTTAAAGCAATAATCTGCTTACAGCGACACTTCCCCGAACGGCGGCAGGACTAAGGGGGAAGAGAAGGCGCTTGGCAGCCGAGGGAAACCGAATTGTTTTGACACCGCCATTGAATAGCAAAGCCTGGTGGATAATCATTTCATAGGATAATTGTGGGCAAGTAAAAAAATAATAAAAAGAACCTACCCACTTTACCTTCCCCCATCAAAGTGAGCGATGAGTTCTCCTCATTATTTTTACCTTGCTCACAACATCACTGGGTTCCTTCTAAATGAAATAGATTTAATGATAATACTAGAAGGTAAACGGAGCTGAAATAATATTTACTGTATAATCATTTGGGCTCTGTTAGGCTCCTTGCTTCCCCTTATCCCAAGAATCTCACTAATTGCTTCCAATCTGAAAATGACCAGGCAGACTTGTTTTGCTGGAAGGTTTCTTGCACCTAACGTTAAAAAGCATATATGTGTTTTTGTTGTAAGAGCTCATTCTCATCCAGTATCCTCTCCCTTCCAATTTTAAGTAGCTGATGTTTTGTTTGGCTCCTGTTTTATTTGCTGTCAAAAGGAATTTGATGCAAAAACCATTTAAGCATGTATACAACCCATGGAGGGATTCATTTGACCTCATTATACTGCAATAAAGAAGGAATCCAGTTTGTTAAATATCACCGAACCGCATGCATTTCACATCAGATCATAAGAGCAATGCTTCAAAAGATTACCCCCATAAAATGCTTAGAAAGATGGAATGGGTTAACTTTGCTTGCCAGAAGGTGTTCTGACAAACACAGGAAAAGAGAGATATGTGCAGCCCCCTTTAAGAGCAGAGCAACTGAAGAAAAAAGAGATTTATGCTTTTAATTAATGGCAATTAAACCATGCCTGTTGGCTTGGCCTATGGCAATTGTTCCCTGCAAAAAGGAGGCCGAGCTGGTGACAAGCATTTGAATCCGCTAAGTTCTGTCAAGGGAGCTGACTCTGCAGGCATCAAAACCAAACTAAATCAATAAAAGAATTAAACTTTTATAAATTGCATTTTGACAAGTATCAGATACCGTTAAGCTTTGATATTATGAATTCCTTGGAGGTGATGCAAACAAGAAGGGCCGCAGTTAGAGATCCAAACAATCAAAGAGGCTTGTTAACATGCGCTGTCAAATGCATCAGTGCTATTAATTACTACAAATTAATGTGACTCTCTCTTCCTCTGGTGATTGGAATAATAATCAGCCAGATTTGTGGAATGAGCACACAGAACATATGCAACCCTGCCAAAAATGATAAGTTCAAAAAACAGTAGACATTTACAATCTTTGTGTTCAAAGACTGGATGGTTTTCTTGTTGCCAGTTGTGACCTCACTTTACCCTATCTTCCCAGTTCCTGGGATCTTCTTCATGTGCTTTCTCCTGTATGATGACAGAAGGAGGCATCATGCTCTTGCCAATGATTATTGGAGCATAAAATAAAATCTTTATTGTGCTTCATTGAGGTGTGGGGGAAATATAGCCCTATCCAAAGTGATGGTTTTCTAGGAAATGAACCCAAATGCCAGATGTCCCATAATTCAGCTACTTCCTAGCATAAAAACTTTGCTTTGCATGAAGACTGAGAATTAAAATTACATAATTTGTTCTCCCTGCCAGTGCAGTAGGCAAGATTTTGTGGGGAAATAGGGACCCTATAAGGATTCTGAGTACTCAGAAAGATTCTAAGAGAAGCTGGCATTGTGTGATATCCACATCTACAAGTGACCATTGCCAGGATTGCCCTTCAGATCCACATTTTAAAATAGAATGTAATTGTCATCTTACCAGCTAGAAGAATTGTGATTCTAACCCCACCCCCAACAGGAGACTCGAGGTAGACATATATTTGTGTCATTAAATGTAATGAGTTAAATTTTCTAAGAATTTTTTTAAAACAAACATATTACAAATTAATTAGTAATCACATATCATTGTGTTTTCTAAAACATAACATTTTTCCAGTTTACTACTTTGGACATTTTAATACTTTCCTCAAAGTCTCTTTCTGCATTTTAAAAATTTTGTGAACCAGTAACATTATTTCTCTCACTGAGGAGCTTCCAAATATCTGTACTAGCCCTCTGTTTTACTTGAAGAATAAAGTTTAACCAGAGAGGGCTGGAGATTTAGCTCAGTGGCTTAAGTGCCTGCCTGGCAAGTGCCAGATTGTGAGTTCAATCCCTGGTACCAAAAAAAAAAAAAAAAAAAAACAAAGTTTAACCAGAGAGTATAGAAATTTATAATAGGGGAATTCTTTTATGTGTAAGGAACTAAACATCCCAAATAGGATCTAAACGTTCTTTCAGCTGAAAGGAGTACAGGGTGGAGGTGGGGTTGATGGAGTCAACTTCTGATTGCCTCTTGTAGTCAGCAGTGGGATTATAATCTGGAGTAACGTGCTGTCTCTTCTTATGGTCTTGGGGTGGTCCACAGCTCTAGAAAATCATCATTTATTCTTTAGCCTATGCATTAGCTGTGTGGAATGCCTTGATCAAGAGATGAAGAAATCCTAATAATACATCTCCTAATTTGTAATAGGAATGGTGCCAGGTGTGTATGGAGCTGGGATTAATTATTTGATTTTCACTATTGACTATATCTAAGTGTGTTTTTAACACAAAGACGAATTATCTTGACACCATCTGGTAGCAGTTTTTCATGTCTGACAAAATGTAAAACTCAGTTTGAAGCTTAGACTATGATAAATATCCTTAGGATTCCATTCGACCTCAGTCAACCTCTGACCTTATACATATCGAGGCATTCATCTCAAACTGTGGTTACAGTATTTTATTGATGTACCTAATCTATTACCTGAGAACCACAATTCTTTTGATAGATAGGACATTTGCTTGGATAGTGGCAAGGAAGTTTGGGGTGATTTTTTCTCCTTTTTCACTGTCAAGGAATGGGTTTTTGGTTCTAAGTCTGGATTTAAGTTTGTTTCTCATTTCAAGAACATCTCCAACTCTATTCAGAAAGAGCATGAAAGGGGACGAATAGGAAAACAAATGCTTATAAAGTCGCCAGAGAAATGTCTGATGAAGTCAGGTTCTAATGATGTACTGCTTTCCTACCTTGTGTGCTTACTCAGCAAAATGCAGAAGGAATTTGTTGTTGGAAATTCATGTAATCCTTTTTCTCTGATTAATTGGCAAGATGCTGCATGAGCTCAAGTCTTTCTCTATTTTAGAATCCTGGTTTTATTGTAAGCATGCTTCATTTCCTTCAAATGTCTTTATAGGTTTGAAAGCACTACTCAAGCTTCATCACTTATTTCTAACAATATAATTTGCCAAGAGTGGCACATTCTCGCTAAGCCTGACATGTGTTATGTAAGCACATATTGACCATTCACTCTTACTTTAATGCTTCATGGCAGTGGCAGTACATCAGGCAGAGCTCAGACAACATGTTTGTCTAGAGTTCCATATCCATTCAAGTCAAAGTTGTCAGTTTTCAATTTTTTAGTATTTCTTTTTTATTTTTATGAACATTCATTTAATAAATGCCCTGTAAAACCAACAACATGCCTTGAAATGAACAATCCACGCTCTAAGTGGAAAAAAGTAACCAAAGTGGCCCTGTTAAAATAATGCAATTACCTTTTATGGAGAGCTAATTTACAACACATTTGCATTTACTTCATTTTTAAACTGTAATTTTGAAGGTCTTCCATTTGTAAATATTCACGTATATGATTGTGCATATGTGCATTTTATTGCGAGGAGATTCCTCCCCCCACTCCTCATTTCCATAATGCTTTCTCTCACCTGTTTCCTCATTTTGAAACTGGAAATATTTTTCATTTTTGGACTTCTAGCTTAATTCATATATTATTATTAATTTGATAACAATCAAGCTGGTAAATCTTCACAAACTTTATTCATGCCAGGATTCAGGAACTATTATCCAAAAATCCCTTCCTGAAAAAGAAAGTGGTGGTGGTAGGGTTATAAAAGGACTCAGAATTTCATATCCAAGTAGATATACAGATAAGTATTAGGCATATAGATAGATATATCTTCAGACGCACTCACATACATATATACCAATAAACATGTATGTATGATTGTTGATTCTCAGAAAATATATCTTTGAGAGATGAAGTGTTTGCACATAGTTTCAGACTCTTTTATTTTAAAGAGAAAAAAACAATAAAAACAATGACACAGAATACCATATCAAGATAACAGGAAATTCACTAGACAAATGTCGAGTTGATTAAATAGCTTTAAAGGCTGATCTGTACCATTGTATAGAAAAAAATCAAAGGGGCTTAAAACATCTTCTTTTGTTTGCTGATCACTTGTATCTGCATAACATGCAACCATAACAAAGTCTTTCACACAGATTAACTTATTCAATCCTCAGAACAGTAATATAAGGTAGGAATCTATGTGTCAAACCTAAAGGGTGCACAGTTGCAAACACTCAGCCGCACAAAGGAGATAGTTGACCCATTCCAAAAAAGGTAAATCTAAATCTGGCATCCAATCTGGAGTCAGGGAAAAATCATAGAAATTTGAGATTTTTAATTTTGTTTTTCAAACAATAAGTAGAAATTGAAACAATAACTTAACTTGACTTTCTGTCCCATTTTTCCACTTCATAAGCTCAGCATAGTTTAGTACTGAAATGAAATCTTGCCTCTGATCCTAAGAAAGGAAGCTCTTTAAACTTTTCTAGAATGTTGAATTCTAAAGATGGGAATTTCTTTATACTGAGATAAAACCTGTCACTCAATAATTGGCCTTCACAGGTCCCACTCTTTCCTTTACCAGCACAAACATCCTTAGTTCTTTACAGCTTCTCCTATGACATGGTTTCCAGGTTTCCCCCCAAATGGTGAGTAGCTATCAGCACTGATCTGGGATCAGGGCCTCAGTCACTCACTGAGTGACCTTTAGCTACCCAAAATTTCTAATCCTCAGCTTTCCCAAAGGTAAAATTCTGTGAGGATGTGAAGTAACAACCACCACAGGGCGCTCAGCAGAAGACTCAGTAAGTGTTGCTTTTATAAATTCTATTTTATTACTATTAATCCTGGCCACCCTCTAAACACATTGTAGTTTGCTAATGCGCCTCTTAAAATTCAGCCCCCAAATTCAGACAAAATATTTCAGACGTAAGCCATATGTTAAGTAATTAATGAATTTGATTAATATTCCCCTAAGGCTTGGCAGAAGAGAACAGCTCTTTCAATATGATAAACAAACCATATGTATAAACACCATGATTAGATTCAGGTATGTAAATAAAGACATGATTTTCTAACTCTGAGCAAGTGATTTTCAAGTCTTGCTTCCTAAGGTGATATAAAATTAGGTGGTTTCACTAGTACTTATAAAGTCACTTTTAAACAGTCCTTCCACCAAATATAAGCAAAAGACTTTGCTCACACTACCAAGACCCTACCCTCACTCCAGCTGCAGGGGCTCCTTGGCAGCGAAATTGAGTGCTGGGACCCAGAAGAGAGAATACTGGGAGGCAGGAGTCTGTAATCTCATTATCAATAGCTGGTATATTGTAGCCATAGTGGCCTACTGTTTTAATATTGCATCACACTAGGCTGTTCTTCAAATACATTGTCTTCAGTCTGGAATTACCTATTGGAAAAATTCATAGGTCCTGCTATTGTTATGATGCTGTGTTATAGACTAAAATCTTTTTCTTTACTCAGGTAGGAGCCAAAACAAACAAACAAAAATCAATAGCTCCCCTGTTCTCTACTCCCCTTCCATTACCTTTGGAAAAGGAAATAGATGCCTTTGCGTATCTTCATAGAGTCTCACGTGCTGACAAGGATGAATGAAAGAAGAGATCACACAGCTGGATGATTACACATAGTAAATAAAGAGGTAGAGAGGGGGCAGTATGGAAAGAAAGGAAGATGGATAGATGGCTAGATAGACAGATAGATCATATCATGATGGAAAGCATCTCAGGCTAGATATCAGAATGATTGGGTTCCATTCCTGAATCTACTACTAAATTGCTCATGACTTCACTTAATATCTTAGCCTCCCTTGGCCTCTGCAATAAACTAAAGCTGTTGCCAGACATCAGGATGGGCCATCTTGGTAGGTCTTAAATCCTTAAATGGTAGCTCTGCAACTCCATTATCATTGTCCTTCTTGCCAGCACTCCTCCCTGTCCCATAGTTTGCCAGCTTCCTCAGGGGAAAGGTATGGTGTCATGTTTCTGGTGAAAAAGAAGTGGTTTGGGGTATCTGAGACCAACTGATATCTAGGTTGTTTCCAGCAAATTCTGTTCACTATGCATAAAAACAACCTCCTAAAAGCTGGGTTTGGTGGCACATGCTTGTAATCTCAGCACTCAGAAGGCTGAAGCAGGAGGACCGCTGTGAGACTAAGCCCCACATAGGTATATAGTGAGCTCAAGGCCAACCTGAACTACAATACATAGTAAGATCCTGTGTCAAAAAAGACAAAAAACTCCAACATTTTGTCCCTTTTAATATATTTTCTATGAACACAATCTTATGTGTGAAAACTAATCTTTCTAAAATCTGAGGAGCACATCTGGTTTTGCAGCTCAGTTGAATGTGCTCAGATGTCAGGAGAAATGATAAGGTGAAAATTTAACTATATTTCAGGCTTCCTTTTATTCTATTTTGTTTTCTTCTTTCTTTTCTCTGTCTCTCTTTTTGTCTGTCTGTCTGTCTGTCTCTCTCTCTCTCTGTCTCTCTCTCTCTCTCTTTCCTTTTTTCTTTTGAGGCAAGATCTCACTGTGTTGCCCAGGTTGGCCTCAAATTCCTAGACTCAAACAATCCAGCTGCTTCATCCTCTGGAGCAGCTGGAACCACAGGTGCTGGCCACTACAGCCAGCCCAGCCTAACCCTTCTGTACTGTACCTTCCCTGCGTCACTTTTAGCTTTCGACACCTTATAAAAGGAAAGAAGTCAGATAATTAGTAAGTACACATCATAAAGTCCTACCTTTATGGGAAGGGGCTTAGGGATTTTGCCGGAGTGTCATCAACATGCCTTCACACCACGCTCTTCCAGACAGGAACTGTTTCCCAGAATCCCCTGCCCCATGTGGTCTGGGTCAGAGTCGCAGCACTGCCAGTGAGACACTCCTGTAAAATTGAAAGGTCAAAGAGGAGAGACCTTAATTCTCAGGATGCAGTGTACTGCCAGAAGCATGAGTAGCTGTGAGGTTCTGAGCGGCCCTTAGGTGAAAGTCTAAAGAACTACGCTGACTGGTGCGATGGACTGAGATAGAGGGCAGGAGCTTTCTGTAGGGTTCTCAGAATTTGAAGTGGCTTTCAGGTGCACACTGGTGAATCACTTCTTTTAGTGTGACAGGCTGAGATCATTGCCAGTGGCTTCCTGATCTTGGTTACCCTGATATTTCCAGTGGTTGGATATGCCTTTAATATTCTGCATTAAAATTCTTCGTATTTCAAATACATGGAATGGCTTCTGTGTTTCTGACAGAACCCATAGTGTTAAATGACTACTAGATTGCGTTTGTAGATCCCCTTTATGACATATTTGATGATCTAATATTCATCCAGTTCTAAAACCCTTAAAAATGAAAATTGTTAGCTTCCAACACAACCCATTATGTCATAGAGCTGCCCAGTGTGTTGGAATGCGCATCCCATTGCAACATACAAGGGTTTTTTGACTCAGAGAAACCTGGCTTTGCATATGGGTTTGCTACTTAGGAACCCTGGGCAAGAGGCTTAACCTGTTTTCTATGAAGTGCAAACTATGATTTCACCTGTCTTTCCTGGTTGTTAAAAGGATCAAATGAGATGTTTATAAACCAGCTTTCCCTGATACTACGACAAATCGGCACCCATATAACTTTCCCCATTTGGGTCTGCTTCTGTTCTCTGGAACATGACAACCAGGCCCCCTCCATTAGTCCAGGAAGGACCTCAGCAAGAATGAGAGAGGGGTGCATCCTCCAGGCTGATCCCATCTGGCATCAGGCATGTGACATGCAGCTTGGAGAACAAAAGCAGAGCAGGGCTGCAGCCCCTTTGTGCCCCAAGGCTGAGCACCTCTAAGCAGAGCCCAAACAACCACCCACTGCGCCACTGATGGCAGATTGCACACACTCCCTCACGCAGGCCTTCTACCTGTTTTAAGGCTTCTGCCAATTCCTCAATACCCAGTTTCTTTAACCTGCAAACCAAACTTTGCCAATAGGACAATGAGGACTGCACACTAGGGAAATAATAGTATACTCTACCAGTGAACAATTCCAGAGACTGAGGAACTCAGTCATAGTACGGTGGCAACTTAATTGTGCATTTACATATTTAAATGTTACTGTAGACATTTATCATCTTGTTAACAAGATTGTTGGATATCAGTGAGAACATGTGTCTCCCACTGGGTAGGAGAAAGGAGAAGGTCGTAAAATCCTAACTTGGTTGCCAAGGCTCTCGCTCACTCCTGTCATCCCTTAGGATGGCTCCAGAGAAGGGTGAGGCCCAAGGTTGATTCCACTTCTTCTCCAGTCAAAGGGTCCACCACTAACATTTCTGGAACCCTTGGCAAGAGAAAAAATGGAGGCCTTGGATCATATGTCCAAATATTTAGAAGTTATAAGTAATGCCCAAGCCTGTTAAATAAAATATGTTCTCCTTACTTTGACAAATAAATATTCATAATGACAAAATTGAGAAAATGTGTGCAAAAGTGTGTTTTTCATGTGGCTGACAGCAGAATATCAAAGATAACTGAACTAATTATTATTGTGAGTGTCTGAGTGCTCTGTTGATGAAATGATACTTGGATGGGTAATAAAGATATACATAATTCATTAGCTATTATATCTTTATTACACAGAATTAATTTGTCTTGCTTTCATTTCTGTGTCCTATTGACATTAGTAAAAGCTAGTCAATATTTCTTGTCATTGTATTTCATATATAATATATACATATATGCTTATATACACTTTCTTTTCAATTATTTCAATTTGGAGAAACTTTGGTAAGACAGGAGCAACTAGGAATTTTACTAAAATTTTTAAGTCAATATCTAAATTAGGAAATTTTTAAGTATAAATTTAACAAATAGTCAAGAACTATGATGCGGTCCATATGACAAAGCATTAGCACAAAAAAATACCATGAACTAGTTTAATATCAAATGTACTGCTTTTTTATATCAATATGTTAAGGGAATACCTTTTATTTGTATATGTTTAATACATAATAATTACATTCATTTTGGGGAATTGGTATTATATATGTCATATTTTGATCATTTTCAATTCCCTTCCCCCTTTTCTCTCTTCTTTCTGATCTCCTTCCCCATCTCCAAAGAGTCTGCTTCTCTGTCTCCTACCATCCTCCTCCATTTCACTCTTCAATTTAGCTATATTATTGGTTTCTCCTATAGGAAAACCATGTGATAGTTAACCTTCTGTGTCTGACTTATTTCATTTAACATTATGGACTTGAGATCCATCCACTTTTGTACAAATGATTTACATTCATCTTTATGGCTGAGTAATACTCCACATATCCATTTTATGTTTTCCTTATCCATTCTGTTGATGGCATTTAGCCTGTTTCTAATTGTAGTTACTCTGAATTGTGCTGTTATAAACATAGGTATACAGTAGTAAGATATCTTTAGTCCTTTGGGAAAATACCTAAGAGAGGCGTAGCTAGATCAAATGGAACTTCTATTTTTAGTTTAAAGGAATTTTCATACTGGTTTCCATAGGGGTTGTATTAGTTTTCATTCCTACCAACAGTGTAGAAGGGTTTTTCCCCTACCACCAAACACTCACCAGCATTTAAGGAATACCTTTTGATGGAATATTTAGGTACACAAAGCATTTCTTACATTCTTATTTCAAACTTTTGGTGTTTTATTATAAAGGAATAAGAATTAGCAGACAATTGATGAATTTGTTCACATCTCTCAATTGAGACTATACACTGATCTACGATGACCAAAAAGTGGTCTGAAATAAAAGCAGAAATCATTTAAAATCATTTACACATGAATAATCTCCTTATAGTCAGGTAAACTAAACTTGGTATTTCCTTGTCTTAATGCCCTTACCTTTTTAAAAAATGTTATTTTTGTTGTATATTCTGCAACAAATATTTAAAAGTATATTTGAGTTTAGAAAAATTATTTCGCTACAAGGAACTTCACCCCTCTCTGGGGGCAGCTGAGAGTGTGGCAGACTTTCGGCAGCCTGAAGGAGAGAGACCCTGGTGCATCAGGACCTGCACGGTGTGGTTGACTTGGGGTGCTGGGAGAACAAGGAGCTCCACCCCTCTCTTCGGGCAGCTGAGAGTGTGGCAGACTTCCAGCGGCCTGAAGGAGAGAGACCCTGGCACATCAGGACCTGCATGGTGTGGTTGACTTGGGGTGCCGGGAGAACAAGGAACTCCACCCCTCTCTGGGGGGCGACTGCGATCCTGCCTGCATGTGGGCTGAGAATCAGACATCTCATGTGGTCCTGTCACCCATCCCGTGTTCCCCCTCCCCCTCCTCCCTGCCTAGCAAGTGGGAGCCAGTGAACTACACATCTTGTGAAAAGATTGGCTATGTTATTTAGTATGAGCCCCCCATATGCAAAGATATGGACAACCATTTGGAGGAGAATGGGAGACAATATGACAGATAGTGAAGATCCTGGGTTGTCTAGCTTTGAAATTTATGCTTTCTTATGGCCCATTCTGTTCTGTTTTGTTGTGTTTAATTTTACACCCTTTTAAAATAAAAAATTAAAAAAAAAATTACTTCGCTAAAATATTTTTTACTTTTATTTATTTATTTATTTTGGTACCAAGGATTGAACTCATGACCTTACACTTGCCAGGCAGGCTCTTGTGCCACTGAGCTATATCCCCAGTCCTATTTTGCTAAAATCTTTAAAAACTACTTTTTTAGTCCTTTTAAAAGTAAAGTAACCAAACCTAGATATGTTTGAAATTTTTGTCAAGATTTGGTTAATATCGTTGGTCACAAGCAATAGTTTGTAACAAATAATTCTGAATAGTTTGGATTACAAATTAATTTTCCTTCACACGTCTCACTTACGTTTGAGATTCTTCTGTTGTTTTGATGAACTCTTCTGTTATGCCTTGTGTTTTAAATTAAATTATGTTAACAGCATTTAGATAGCATTTCTATCATGTGTTCAAGGACAATTTCATCACCTTGTTTCATCAAAGTATTTCATTTTGGGGTGGATTCAGAAAATGTTGCATATAATCTTTGAATTTCTATCAAAACAAACAGTTGACACTATATCTCCTAATAACAAATGCAAATATGTGCTGTACCTGATAAACACAAAATTTGTGGGGAACCAGTGTTCTAGGTGGTAAATCTGTTTATCAAGCAAATTGCCACCATTATCTCTTAGACAGTATACTCAGCCAACTTCTGAATTGTTTTAATATAGTTGGATTTAATTCAAAATTTTAAAGTTATATTTTGTTAAACATTTAAAAAACTGTTTGCTATTCTAACATTCAGTTAATGTCATCAGTGCAAAGAATAGGTATCACGCTTTCTGAAGGTTACGTCGACACTTACATATACATTTTAAGAGTAATGCGAACTGTTGTAAAATGCTTCTTTTCTAGCCCATGCTATTCTAATTATACACTACACTAAATCCTGAGTATCCCTCAAACTAAATGGGAGCACAAAGAGAAGCAAGAAAACGGACACTTGGTGCTATCAGAAAATGATACCTTATTATGTAAAACTCTGTAGCACTCACACTCCCTGAGAGAAGGATTTGACAAGTTAATTTGTCTTTTCCCTTACCTAAATGTGCTTCTGGCACTGGAATCCTTCTCATACTCCAGTGCTCTGTTTTTTTGCTTTTTTTTTTTTTTTTTTTACAGAGATGGTGGTACAATCCACAAACCCTCCCTCATATGCGTGGCTTCTGATGCTGTTTAGAGGACAAAGAGCAAGAGATGCAGAGAGGCATTTTCCTAGATCTTGAACTATTTGAACTATGTTTGACATAAGAACAGGTCACTCTGTGTCAATACTGAGTAGCAGCTAGCCTGGGTGTCTTTACTTCAGTGTGTGTGTGTGTGTGAGTGTGTGTGTGTGTGTGATTTATGGAGTCCCAAAGGGAAATACCACCTGGTGGATCCCTTGTCCTCATGGATGGCTGTGTGTAGCACAGGAAGTCTATCTGTATCTTACCTCAGGTCATGTGCCCCCAGGCTTTTTTTCTCAGAAGAGGCCGGGTGGGATCACACTTCTCCCTCTTCTCCAAGTCTTTCAGACAACTCTATTTTGTTTGGAGTATCTTTGAAACTATTATTGGGCAAGATTTATTGATTTTTGCATCCCCTTTATTGATATTACATCACCTTTTCTATTATCCTAGAATTAACCCTCTGGTTACAAAGTTTATGATAGAAAAAACACAACTCTGCCTTTTCATGAAGGAAGGTCTTGCTGTAATTTACAGATAAGCCTATACCAGCACGCCTACCTTTATTAAAGAAGGACATAAATACAACTCTTTTAGGACAAAAATCTCCTTTCTGCTTCCCAGAGTCCAAGAATTGAGGACATTTTCAATAAGCAGGCACTTTTATTTCTTGGGTTCATCTTTGCTTTTTAAATTTAAGAATACACGATTATGGCATTCTGCTCTGTATCATGAATCCAGTGATCTCAGTGGAGCTCTCAGTACTATGTTACTTGAGATAAGATCAGGTGGCCTTAAGAGGAGTAAGTGGAATAATGGGAGGAAAGTGCTTAGAACAGAGCTCAGCATGAAGTGAACCTTCAGGATAGCTTTTTAAATTAAGATCACTACAATTGTGAATTGAGATTGGGCTTTTCAGTTTCCAGTGTACTTTCACATAAATTCTCTTGTCTGATCATTCTAATAATCTTGTGAAATATACAGGACCTATTTCTCCCTTTTACAGAAGACAAATTTGAAGGAGGAGCTCTTGAAGTGTTCATGTATGTACATGGCAGAGTAGGGCCTAAGTTTTCAAATTGTTACTGGTCAAATGGAGGCTCTGACATCCTTTGCCCCAAATTGTAAAATAACTGTTTTCTTCCTTTGCTGAAATAAGTTCTGTGATATTCCCCAATTAGAAAAACCTCTTAAGCCTAATAGACACATAGTATCACCAACATCTGTAAAAGTCTAGGTATGAATTTTAATATAATGATGAGTTTACAGGACACAAGATTTCAACTTCCTAGTTATAGAAAGTGAAGATCAGAATTGTGACTGGCATTTGAGCCTGATGCTCACTGGGTCACTCATCTAAGACAAATGCACTTGGGGCATTCCACGGGGCAGAGCTCCCATGTAAATCCTGCCCCCTCCCCCGACAAAGGCTCAAAGCATGCTCAGAGTTGCTGCAGACTGCTTTGCTTTTCTGGCCTCCTCTGCAATATATTTTCCCATAGTCTTCTCTGCATATTTTCTCTTTCTCTATATTCATAGACGTTCTCACAGGAAGATAGAAAGACCTTTCTTCTAGCCCTAGTCATTTACTATTTGTTCCATTTTGTGTTACTGTAACAAAATACATGAGGCTGGGTACTTCAGAAAGAATAGAAGTTTAATGGTTCATGATTTTGATTGCCGCAAATGACACTAAGACCTGTAAGGCCTCCAGCTATATCATGACAGGACATAGAATGGAAAGGGAATGGCCATAGGCAGAAGAGGCTAAACAATAGGATGATCTCATTCAGTAACAACCAGCTTTCACAAGAAGCTGCTCTTATGAGAATTAATTAGTCATCTCTGAAAGTGGTGTCCCCATGATCTAATCACCTTCCACTGGGCCAACTCAAGACCTACCACTTCTCAGTGTGCTACGTCAGTGATCAAGATCCTAGCACAAGAAACTTAGAAGAGGGCAGGGGATTTAGCTCAGCGGTATAGATGCCTGCCTGGCAAGTGCGAGATCACGAGATTGATCTGCAGTACCAAAAAAAAAAAAAAAGAGAGAGAGAGAAACTTAGAAGACACAATAAAATTACATCCAAACCCTGGCATTTGCCCAGTGACATTTCACCTAACATAAAATCTCTCCTTTCTGTGTATATTTATGTATTTGCTATCAAACTATGGGCTCTGCTACAGTATTTAGCCTTACATATGTACATTTCAGACAGTTTTTTCTTCCATTTATTTGTCTGCACAATTAGATTTCCAGAAAAATCAGAGTGTGTGCATATAGCATGAGAGTATCGTGTACTTCACCATTATATCATCTAGGTTTGTGGAAGAACACTGCAGAGTGTTTGCACAGTGATGAAATTTCCTAATTTCTTATAATGTATCCATGTGGTTGAGCATATTTTCTCTGTATATGACTATAATTCCTGTGCTCCAAGCAAACTCTGATTATACCTGGTAAAACCTGTAACTTCAGTGTTGTCCAATGAATTGTTATTTTGGAATCCCAGAGGTTTTTTTGCATATAAGCAGAAACATAATTTGCAGCAAACATGTCATTTGCAATGGTATTTTAGCCATTTGACTAGCAATTACATTTTCCTGTCCCCTTGAAGTGACCATGGACCTAAAATTTGGGCCAATGGGATGTGAAAGAAAAAGATGTGCCCAACTTTCACATCATTTCTAACTTAAGAAGAACCCGCCAGGCTGGGTTTTGGTTCAACACCCTCCTACCACCTGGAAATAATGACAACTTGAGCAGCCTTAGGCCATATGTTGACAGTGGCAGACCCAAAGAGAAAAAGTACCTTTTTCACTTAAATAGCCAGACCCTTCCTTGAGAGGGAAATGAGCTTCTCTCTTATTTAAGTCACTATTTGGGCAACCTGTTCATTATTACCAGCTTGGCTTTTCTCATCCAGCTATTATATTCAGCAGAAATTAGATGAGGAATTCAAAGACAGACCTGTTTTATTCTAGTTTGCAATGTTGTTCAGTTGACAGTAGAGGAGATTGTCTGTGAGGGCAAGGGATCTATGTGAGCTCTCTGTACTTGCAATTTTGTTTTGAACCTAAAATTACTCTAAAAATAAAGTTAATTTAAAACAAAATAGTTTTATTCTTAGTAAATAATAAACTCATTAATTCATTCATTAATCAACATCATTAGTATTCAATAAATATATGAAGACCTACTATGTGTCAGATAACTGGGGAAATCATATTAAACACCAGTTATATTCTTTAAACTCATGGAATTTCAATTTGAGGGAATCAAAGTTAAATAAACAGTTATGCATGCATTATTTAATTGCAATTACAATAAATGCTAAGACATAGAGTATGGAGTGCTATGAGTGTATAACAAAAAGCCATAATCAGGACTGGGCTGTAATTCAGTGACAGGGTTAAAGAAAATAAAATTAAAATTAAAAGGCAGAAGGTCCAAGCTAAAACCTTGAATAAAGATAAAACATCTAAAAAAAAGAAATCAAATGCTCAATAAAAATAGTTTCAGAGGGTAGAATGCTTTTATTCATTGAAATGTTGTACGTAGTAAAAAATAAAAGTTGGAATCAGGCATGGTAGTGTACGTCTGATATCCTAGAATTCTGGGAAACTGAAGCAGGAATATTGCAAGTTCACACCCAGCCTGGGCAGCTTAAGACTCAGCAAGACCCTCTGTCAAAAATAAAAAGGGTTGGGGCTATAGCTCAGTGTGAAGGCTCTGAGTTGCATCCTCAGTATCACTAAATAAATAAGTAAATAAATAAATGTTAGTATGTGACCTCAGCATGTTTTCTCATCTGTTCAAAAAAGCTACAGGTAATTTCCCTATGGTACAATCATGCACCTAATAACTAATAATGTTGGCATTTAGGCCAACAACAGACAGCACATATGATACAGCTGAGAAGGTCCTGTCAGCTGTTACAGTGTTAGTTTAGATAAAACACACTCCTTCATGCCAAGAATAATGTGACTAAGTTGTGGAAACAGGCGTGTTCAACTATATTTCAATGAGGCAAAATGGGCTTCATGGAGACAGCAGAATCCAGGAGACATGAATTCCAGTTTCACCATGGCATTTCATTTTTTGGTGCTGATCTGTTAAATAAAAATAAAAACAGCAGAATTTCAACCTCTCTGACATTTTGTTAACATTGCGATGGTTCAAAAGTGAACTTCTGGACTTGGGGGAGCTCTTTAGAGATCAGACGGACTCTGAATCACAGAAGGATGGTAAGGCCACTTGAAGTCAGCTGCAATTTCTGCGTTTTGGGACACCAGCTGTCCTGCCTTTCAGTAATCATTCCCTACGGAGATAACTGTGGCGCATGTAAGAAAGCTGAACAGAGCTGACTTGAAGCTTTGTGCTTATGAGAAGTCAGAGGCAGTAACAGGTAGTTACTGGGATACTAGATGTAGGACAGTTAGAGACCACTATGATTGGACAGTGGCAGGCAGAAGTCCGAGATGACAAAATAAATTCTTGAGAGCAACAAACTATTTCCCTCTGTAGCACAGCATGTTTCAACAGTCCCATCATGAGACCCTTATAAAAACCATGAAAGAAGATGTGTGCAGAAAATGAGAAATTGTTGACAAATGTCTTACTTTTTCATCACTGGAACACAAGACTGGACAACAGTAATAATTTAAAGGAGGAAAGGTTTGTTTTGTCTCGTGGTTACAGTCCCAGGGCAGAAACAGCATGGTAGAAGGGCCTGGGTGGAGAAAAAGCTGCTCACACCATGGTGGCCAGGAAGCAGAAAGAACAAAGGGAAGGGCTGGGGAGAGAGACAACCCTTCCAGGCCATGCTCCCAGAAATGGCCCTCTTCCAACCAGACCCCGCCACCAACAGCAAGTCAGCTACATCGCTCCACAATTTAATCATCTTCCAAAAGCCCTGCCTACGAGTACATATGTTGATCCTACACATACTATCAAGAAAAAAAACTACGTAAGTCATTTAGCTTCACTTGCTCATAGTCAGTAGGCTTAAAAATCACTGATTTCAGAGGTCAGATATCTGGGAAAAAAACACTTAGTTTGTCACTAGCTTTTCTGTACATAACACCTCTGCTGCGGCAGTTAAGATAACAGTTTCCTAGATTGCTTCCCAGGACCTGAAGACAAGTTTTGCCAAGAACACTGACTCTTCACTTCTTTGGCAGGTGACTAAAGGAGGATAAAAGGCTTGGCATCTCTGTCTTCATCTTATATTGTCTCCTTGGCTGTCTTAACCCTTGGGTCAGGTTTTACTCAGTTCTGCAAGTAGACATTTGGGTCCTTTAAGAAATATTTTGTCCAAGATATGGTGCAGGGTTTACCTGGTCTACTGCCTGTTGGAGCTGGTCTGGGTTTCTCCTACCCTACTTTCGTGCTTTTACAGAAGTTCAGGCACTAAGAGGACTTTAGCCCTACCATCAGTCTAGAATGGTTCTGCAAGATGATGCCACCAGCTGTAAGAAGAGCTCAGTAGCTCCTGAGCAAAGTTGATTGCCAGCTAGGACACAACGTGAAAGTTCAGGTGTTTGAGATGGTGGCACCAAACACCAGATATGCAAAGATTCAACAGATTCTAGGGAAGGTCAACTTTGACCACCCACCGGTCCAAGTCTGCTACATGATAAAATCATATTTTGAAATTTGGCAGCAGGTCAGTGAAAATTTCTAGGTGTTAGTCTTCCCAGAAAAATCAATAAAAACCATCTACTCCTATTCTATGAGCAGAGCTCGGTCATCTGTCCGATAAATTGCTTGCTTCTTTCAGCCAAACCTCCAATTTGGCTGAAACCTGTCCTCTCAGTAAAGCTTTGCCTGTGCAGGGATCTGTGTGCTTACCGTACTTGGCTCATTTCATTTCTACTGTCTCTGGGTCAGATCACATTGCTAGTATCATAGCTAGTTAGAGCCAAACTCTGGCTCTGATACTTACTAAGTGTGTAACTTTGTTTTTTGGAGTTTTTTCTTTGTAGGGTACTGGGGATCAAACTTAGGGCCTTGTACATGCTAAGCAATAACTCTACTAGTCAGTTAGATCCCCAGCCCACTAATGATGTAGCTTTGGAAAAGTACTCAGCCTCTCTATTGTAGTTTCTTTATCTGCAAAATGAGAGAAAAAATAGCATTGACCTTTGGCCCATAGGGTTGTTACAAGGATTAGCTGAGTTTTAATCGTTGTATACTCCTTAGAACAGAGCCTACCAGAACTCCTTAGAACAGAGCCTGTTGTTAGCTATTTTCATTAATCTCACTTTGATATGATTTTTCATTTACAGTTGTAGTTATAGGTTGCAAGGAGAACAATTACACACAGGACACAGGATTTATAATATTTTATGACGGTCACCAAGAGTTAAATACAAGAAAGGGCAGGAAATCTGTCCACAATACCAACAACCTAGAAAATCCCGCCAAGGGCTTGGATCCTACAGCAATGTCCAGCATGAATCCAGTTGAAGACCTAGAACCCATGACATTGCCTCCCATGAGTCCAGCTGGAGGTCCAAAGCCCACAACAAGGACTCGTGCAAGGCTGTTTTATGGATCTTTGCTGGAAAGGCCCAAAGGTTAGTGGTGGAAGCTAGGAAGTTTGTGCTAATGGGTTGAAGGATCTGCATGAGCAGCCTGAGGGTTCTATACAGGAGGCAAGAAGTGACACTCAAAATAAGGACCAGGGCTCCCCTGAAAGTACCACAGCCCTCCTCAGCAACAATGGGGCTCAAGCTCCTCCAATGATGAGAATAGTCGAATACATGTCAGGAAGCCAGCGTGACAAGATTCTCCTAGAAGTTAAACAGCACACATCTTCCCCTCTCAAGCCAGGAAGCAATGCTCAGTATAAGGACCAGAGCTCCTCTAAAATGAACTGCAGCCACCCTCAGCGACAAGGTCCTGAGCTTCTCAGATGATAATGGCCAGGTTCATATCAAGGAAGATAGCCATGACAAGCTCCTCCAGCAAAACCAACAGCTCCAAACAACAACACAGGAGAACCCACAACACTACTCTTCCTCTCCACATCTCCTTTTATGCTGGCAACTTTCCTTGTGTGTGCCATCTACACTCAGCACCATGATGATTTAACTAAACTGGTGTTAAATTGACCACCAGTTTTTAATTCATGATAACACTTGTTATAAATTTTAAGTTAAGTTAACTAATCAACAAAGAATGGGTAGATAAGGGGATTGACAGAGGCCAAAAAAGAAATGCAGAAGAGTTCTTTCAATAATCAATTTTTCTTTCTCAGAGAAGTTTATTTCTACCAAACCCCAAAATTCTCTTTGGCTTTGCACTTTCCTGGATAGAAAAATGGTTCTAAACATCTCTTCTACCAGGTAAGGTTGCACACATTGGTAACCTTAGTGACTTGGGAGGCGGAGGCAAGAGAATCACAGGTTTGAACCCAGTCTGGACAAGTTAGCAAAACCCTGTCTCAAAATTTAAAAACAAAAAAGGCCAGCAGAGCATAAGTCTAGCACATATGAGGCTTAGGTTCAATCCCCTGCCCTGCAAACAAAGCAAAGCAAAACAACAATAACAAAAGCAAACAAAGGAATCACTCCTTACTTCCCACTACCTTAGTTAAGTTTTGATCCTTAAAGTATAGCCATTCCAAATAAGTTTGACCACTGAAGCCTATTCTTGATTTGAAAACACATCTTACCTAGTTGGCTATTTTTCTTGCATCACTGGGAAGAATTTAAAATCTCATCCAAAGCACCATCCTTTCCCAGCAAGTCTCTTATCCCCAAGCCAAGTTCAACCGCACCTCTCAGTGAAAAGGAATCCCCTCCCCAGATAGGGCAGCAGCTCCTCAGCACAGCGTAAATTAATATCACAGCTGCTGCTTTCATAAGCAAATCAAAACCAGCTTTCCAGTTTGTAAACATAAACTTCACAGACCCACTGTAGGATAGTGTTCCTAAGTATTCTGAATTTACAACACCCACAAAAACCTCCAGAGTGTTATTTACAGTATTTGCTTCATAGGGAGGAGAATTAACGTTTCAGTGGTCTAGGGAAGAAATACACGGGAAAGCAGGCAAACAAATTATTTAATGATAACTTTCTAAAAATATGTCACTGTGCAGAAAAGTGTTTGGAGATACATTCAAGGTCCGTGTCAGTATATGACGTTTCTTCATTATCACCTGAATCGCAGTGAGTCCAGGGGGGGTAGGAGCACAAACTCTTGCTAGTCATATCTTTCGTATAACACTTTGTACAAAAATAATAACTCCAGCCCTCAGAGCCTCCACCCCAATATTTTAGAAAATATTGTATTACTGCCTTACAGCGGTGCTCTTTTGGTACCTCAAACACTTGATGAGCTGTTTGCAACAGAAATATATTGCATTTCACCACTCCTAATGATTATCAATAATTTGCCCTTCCACCTTCAAAAATTACAATGGATAAAATAAAAACACATCAACAGAAAGACTGTCTTCACTTGATAATGCCAAGCAAATTTTAAATTTCCCTTTTAACAATGCAGCCATCACTACTGAACTCTGAGGGCGGATTAATGCTTTTCAGATACTTCAGTGTAACAGAACAAGGATTTGCCGACAACAGCTGCAGCCAATTCCCTTGACTGAGAAGAATTACAAGTATTATCACCTAGATCATTAAACTGGGTTCATAGATTGTAGAATGTCTTCAATCAGTTCATCTAAGATAACTTGAAGCCAGCTGGACCCCCTCAGTGAGAACTTGACTTAATTGGCCAATAAGTGGCTGGAAAAGGTACATGCTATTTGATAAAATTACCGAGTGAGCAAGTGATTGCAGTTTGGAGAAGCACTGAGGGTAGACTGCAGGTCAGCCCTTTTGGGGAGGGCTAAGTTAATGTCCACTATTAAGTGCTGCTGGAAAAATGGTGGCTTGTGTGGAGCTCAGATGGAAAAGAGGATCCAGGTCAGCTTCAGCTGATGAAGTGGGCAAGAGGCATCCATGTATCATCTCTTCGGCCTCATTTCTGCCTTGGTAATAGTCCCGCACTAACCACTCTTCAGTTGCTGGTTTTTTGTCTCCTTTTCACTTTATTGGCATAACTGAAAATATTGCCCTAGCCAATGAATCCATCTGGAAGGAAAAAATACTTTTTCCTCAACAATGTCCCAAGATCAAAATAATGTTATATGCATATATGAAATGCCATAAGAAAATCCAATATTTTGTAAAATTAATAGGCATATAAAAATAAAAATTCTGTGGATGACCAAAGAGTCATCCACAGAAAAATTCAAGAATCAAGAAATTGAAGATTATACAACTTATTCACACATATTGATAATTGTTCTCTCCTAGTGAGGAGAGTGAAGTATTGTTTGCATATTAAATCTCTACATTTTATTAGCACAGTTTAAGAAAATGGGCAAGTAAAAAATCAGAGCATGTTATCAGATTTTTAGCAGAAATCATTAAATAAAAATAATGCTTCATGTTGAAACAAAGATTTCTTAAAATATTACTTCTATAGCATTTTTCCCCTGCCAGTAAATGTTTTAGCCAGCTCACAAAAAATAAAAAAAAGAAGGAAGGAAAACTTTTGACAGATTTAGTTCAAGATTTCAGGTTAACAGACTTGCAACAACACATTGTCACTTGAATTATTGGTGTTAGACAATAATGTAGTATTATTCAGGGAAAGTCCCAAGACTAAGGCTCCAGTGGAGTGTACTCATTTACTCTTATCCTGAAATCTACCTATTTCACGGATTTTTACTAAACACTGTAATTTCACTAAGTAATAATTATCATTGGGTCTTATTTCAAGCAATGGAAGATAATTCAAAACAAGGCCAACTTTGAACTACAGCCTAAGCAATAGTATACATCTTAAACCTACCCAGATTTCATGAGTTAATCCACTTGTAAATGCCAATTGCATTGCTAGTATTCTTTCAACTTTGTCAGCTTACTTTTGGAAGTATGACCAGTGGTCTTGCACTTTCCCTTGCTTATCGGTGTGGGACAGCCATACTGGCATGCTACAGCTAATGTCTGTATGCTCCACTTCAGCGCCACAGCCCTTTGCTCCAAAAGGGAAATATAATCCTACCATGGAAGCTTTGTACCTGCTGATCCCTCTGCCTACAATCCTTTTCCACCTGTCATTAGGCCTAGGTTCATATGCCAGAGAGACCTTCCCAGGCAATATGTAAAATAACCACCCGCTATCCTTCCCGATTCATTGCCTGCTCCAACTCTACTGATGAGATCATACACTGATGTATTTATTTTCATATCCACATCCCTAGAGTAGGGGCTCTGTAACGAATAGCGTATGGTTTGTCATGTTCATATCTATACTTCCAGTGCCTGACATATATTACATGCTCAATAAACATGAATGAAGATCCAAAAATCATTAAAAATGTAATCCATTGGTTGCCATAAAGCCAGGGTAGCACACATGCTTAAAGACAACATTTGCTTGTTAGGTAACTGGCATAGTTCAAAAGCAGATCCAGTCTGATTTCCCTGCTGTGCAGCTCATCAGTCTTGTTAACATCCTTATGTCCACCATGTCCCACAGAACCATGTGTTAAAGCCTTAAAGCCTTTCCCCCACTGCTCCATGACTCCTCTCCTCTCTGTTCTCTTTCTTTATTTCATCATGTTCTCATTAGGCTGTTATCATGTTCGCTCTTCATTTGCCTTAATAGTTTCATGTCTCTGTATCATTTTCCCAATTAATTTGAAAGCTCATTGAAGGCAAGAAGTAAGCTACAGACCATCTTCTTCCCTCCTCATTGTTTCAGTGCGTAAGAGGAGCGTGACACATATGCACAGACAGCGGGAAATCTTTTCAAATGGAAGCCATACATTTGCATAGAATGAGCACTAATATTTACCTAGTGCCCAGCTCAGTCGGGCAATGAGTAACCATGTACAGAATGGAACTTTTCATCTATTCTTCCCAGGCACCATAGAAGGGTTTCTTTTTGTTACCTACATCTTACAAATGAGGACCGCAGGACCCGAAGCATTAGGGTTCCTGGAAGAGTGTAACGGACCGAGGGAGACATCCAGATTCAAACCCAAATCTTTTGACCCTGAAGCCTTGAGCTCATAAGCACATTGTTCCATTGCATCTCTGACTTGCAACCTCCTGGCTTATCTGTGTAGGCCTCAGATCTTCCAAGGACAAATAGAAAGTCAAAAGCACTCTGAAAGTATGTTTTAAATTGTCTTATTTTTATTATAGCCATGAACTAGGTCTGACTAATGAGAAAGCAAGTCGTTTTCCACAATGCAGCGGCTTATAAATCAACATCTCCTTATGAAACCTCAATGTGCATTGATTTTCTGAACAGGAGACTTTCACCTCCACATGACCAGTCTCCTGCTTCTAAAATATTTTTTCAGTGTGATCCTGATGAAAAATAAGGTAGAGGTGGGGGATCATCTCGGAAAGCTTTTTGATGGTCACATTGTTGCTCTAACAGCTGTTTGAAATGGAAATTGCCTTCTGGGTGGGAAAGCAAAGCAGGGCTTACAGTTTCCTCCTCCTCTGTTTATTCCTAGAGCATTTCAGTGAAGAGTTAAATCAGGAGCGCTGGACTGGTGCACACATTTTTCTTTTGCCCTGAGATCTCTGAGGTGAAAGGGCAGCACTGAATTAAGCGTTTAGTGCATTCAAACTCTGTGACCCGGAGCTGGTATCTGAAAGCATCATTGATAACAGGGTTGGGAGCGCACTATACTTTCCTGGTACTTATCTCATCTTGCCTTGGACAACCTACTGCAGGAGTCATAATTATCCCACTAGGAAAACTGTCCCATTGTCTGCTACTCTTTACTGACAGGAAGTTTTTCTTTCTCTCTCCCACTATATCCTTTCTCAGTGGGACCCATTATTTCTCATTTAATTAGTGGCACTTGATATAAATAGCCCTCCTCTCATCATTTATGTTGTTCTCATTTAAATAATTACACAATACAATGTTTTCACTCTATAAGCATACATCTTACTGGCTGAGAAAGAGGACTGCAAGCCACAGGCTTCAGTGTACTGTTCATGCATGACTCTACCTTTTTCAAATGAACAAGGCTCGTGATGGGCTCAGAAACACAGGAAACTATTTTTTCCTATAGTAATGGGTATAAAACCTAACTGGCTGGCAGAGACAAACAAGCAGAAGCTACCAAAACTACCCAATAACACAATTGTTTTGCTCTATGAGGCACCTAGTCTGGGCTGGTCACCATGCTGAGGATACAAGACTGGACAAGTTAGATAGAGCCCTTGCCCTTGTGGGTCCAACAGTCTGGACTCTAGAGGAGAGACTTGGGTCAAGGCTCTCAAAATTTATGTGTATATAAATTTATGGGAGATTTTGTTGCAAGATTCTAATTCAGTAGATCTGGGTGAGGCCCGACAAGCCACATTTCTACCTCCCCAGTGACAAGATGTCATTGGCCCAAGGCCCATATCGAGTAGCAAAGGATCTTGAGGATGGGATCTGACCCTCCTCATCTGCCAAGAGAACATCTGTTGTGTGGGCAGCTTCTTTGGAGAAGTAAATTCTTACCATCAGGCAAATCGGGCTTTAATATCAATCTACCGAGTTGTCATGAAACCAAACAAATATAAAAGTACTTGACAAATTTTTATCTACTATACAAATTTATAGTGTTATAACAAAATAATACTCACATATCCTGCACTTGTTTTTTTTGTTAGTTTGGTTTTTTGAGACAGGGTTTCACTATGTAGTTCAGGCTGACCTTGAACTCACTTTGTAGCTCAAGATGGCCTCGAACTTGCAGTGATCCTCCTGACTCCAGAGTTCTGGGGTTACAGGCATGTGCCACCAGGCACGGTCTACTGTGCATTTTTAAACACACAGTGTCTTTCACCCAAATCATGAACAATGATCACTTGTATGTCTCTCACACTAGGCTTTCAAAACACATACCTTCGAAACCAGGTGTCTTCTATTTCCAGTTAGGATGTCATAGGAAAAGCTATTCTCCTATTGTTTAAAACCTGAGGTCATTTTGATTTCATTGTGAAATATTAGTACTTGGCACCACCATAAAGTGATCTTTAGATAGTTGTTGAATTTTTGACACTTTTATTACAAAGGAATAGAATACCTAATTGGTTGGAAAATATTGATATTGGGGATAATTTTAAATAAACTTCCAAGCATTGGAGCTCTCTATTATTAGGTGTTAAAGGGGTGTGTTTTAGTTGACTATATAATTTTCTAAATTTAAATTTCTTCACCTGTACAATGGGCACAGTAACTAGGAATAAAGTATGTTGCAAGAATTAAACAAGCTAATGCATTAAAGGACCCAGGTACATAGCAAACTAATACCATTGACTACTTTTGTTTACCAGTGTTAGGTAAATGGCCTAAATGTGGCCTGCCTTACTCTGTATTACCTGGGTTGTTTCACATATTCTGGTCCTTCCTTTAGCCAGGGTCTTTGTACTGGGCCTGTACCTCCTTCTCTGTGGGCTTCCATTTAGACTGCATGCTGTCCTCCAAGAAGAAACAGGGCTATGTGTCTCTCTTTTTTTAAAAAAAGCAGGCTTTAACATTGCATGTTCATTATGATTATAGTTTTTCTCCCAGTTTTTTTATTGTGATAAAATACTTATAGTAAAATTTGCCATCTTAATCAGTCTCAAGTGTAAGGTTCAGTCGTAATAAAGATGTGTAACCCTCACCACCTCCATCTCCATAACTGTTTCCATCTTGGAAAATTGAAACTTAATATTCATTAAAAAATAAGCGTACTCTCCTCCCTTTATACTTTCTACCTCTATGATTCTGACTACTTAATGTACCTCATGTAAATGAAATCCTACAGTATTTGTCTTTTTGCCCCTGGCATAATGTCTTCAAGTTTCATCCATGCTGTAACATATGTTAAAATTTCCTTCCTTTTTAAGCCTGAGTAATAAGCCATCACATAGCACATTTGGCTTGTCCATTCATCTGTTCGTGAACACGTGAATTCTTCCTTGCTTTGGCAGTGGTGTATAATGCTGTCATGAATATGAATGTACTAGTATCTCTTTGAGATCCTGAATCATGGCTTTTTGAAAATTCAATCTTAAAGAAACTGGTCTGGCTATTACTAAAGATTATTGGTAGTATCCAGAGTCATAGTCTCTATGTGAAAAACTAGAAAATGGAGAAGGGGGAAAAATGAACCTATTGAACTTATCAACCATTGCTACATATTGGGCACAGTGTTAAATATTATGCAAATATTACCTATGCCATTGGTTCCTCATTCCTCAGATGAAGAAACCAAAGTTCAGTAATGTTAATAACTGATCTGAGAACTACAGGCAATATTTGAACCTGCCTAAGATTTGTGATTTTTAAAATTTATTTATTTATTTTAATTTTTTATGGTACTGGAGATTGGACTTAGGGCCTTGTGCAAGCTAAGCAAGCAGTCTACCCCAGAACTACACCCCAGCTCCCAGGTTTGTGATTTTAAAGACAGTTTCACACAGTTTGTGTGGTGCTGGCTCAGTATGAGGGTATAGATCTTCACCTTTCTCTTCTGCTGGTGCCATTCTGTACCCAGTGAACCCAAGAGGACGCCAAGGTCAGAATGATCTAAGAGTATGTGCTGCTTCCGTGCCCAGAGGACAGCATGGGGATGGACTAGTTTGTCAACGTGGCTTACCAATCTGAAGATCGTCCCTGGGGAAGAGGCTGAGATTTGTGCATTGGAGATTTACCAGGGAATGTTCTATGGAACATCTGAGAGGAGGACTGAGGGTTGCAGAAGAAGGAGCTCATCCCACAGGGTACTCTGATCTCTGGGTCACCCTTCTGGATTATCCCACCTTGAAGCAAAGAGAAACAGACTTCCTTTCCTCCCCACACTCCCCGGTGCTTGGCATCAAACCCAGGGCCGCAGACATGCTAGGAAAGGCCTCTGCTATTAAGTTAACCCCAGCACAGTCCCCAGACTTTTGAACCCCCCTATTAACCAGTCATTTTTCTGCAGAAGGCCTGAGGTTAGGGTTAAGGGAATAGCCTTAGTAGTCCAAGACAGTGACTCAGTTGAGAACCATCAGCCATCAGGACTTAGAAGGATGAGCTGTATCCAGGTGAGAGGAAACTAGGTGGTAGACCACAGCATTCACCACAATAGTCTTTTGATTCTTGCCCCAACTCCTGGGTTATTCACTCCCTTGCAAAGAGGTTAATGCCAGATGCTTGGAATAAGAGGGTGATCATGTCTCCTAAGATGTGATACACTTAGTCCTTTTGCTGTCTCATACATTATGTGCTAGAGATACAGGAAGGATAGGAAATCATGCCCAGACTCATGCTAAGCTTGGTTCAGCAGCACAGAAGCACATCTTAATCCCAAAGCATCACACTTTGGCCATTTTATTTGCATCCTCGGGATTTTCAGTTTTTAAAAATTGTTTTCTTCTTTGTGAGGGGGAAAAAAGAGCCAGAAAATAGTCTAAAAGCACATTACCAAGAAATTGTTTCTACTGTGTTTATGACTGTTCTTAATGTTTTATGAATATGCTAAAAAAATGCTGGGGCATATTTCCTTGGGCACTCTAGTTAATTACTTATTCTGAGTGCTTCTACTCCATTCCTTGCAAAATGTGTTGTGCATTAATTCTGATTATGTACAAAAACCCACCTGCAAGGAAAAACTCTGAATCAGTAATGCTGATAAAATGAGCAGCCCTCCTGGGGCTCCACTGAGAAAGAGGATACTGGACAGAATTAGAATCTCGTAGCTAAGGCTATTCATAATGTCATTAACATAAAGGCAATTAAATGAGTTTTTAACCTACAACCCTTTATTGTTATTAATGAACATTAGAAAAACACAGGAGATAAAATTGGTAATTATCTCTGCACCAAGCTATGCAATAATGTGTTTAAATATAAAAACAAAACAAATGATTATTGTTAGTATTTTCAGTAGCAGAAACCCCAGGAGCAGCTCCGTCATATTTAATCACATGGGCCCACACCAAGAGGGTTAATTAAAAGAAGGCTTTACCTTCTATGTGCCTGGTTGCTCAGCTTAATATGGAATCAACAAACACAAATGTAAATTTACAAAATGTCCTAAGCAGTTGTTTCTGCCTGCAGGTTAACCACCTTTACAGAAATACAATCCCCTTTAGAACAATGGTCCATGGCTCCAGAAACAAGTTTTTCCTCTCTGAAAAAAAATTGCTACATGGCTCTCTCAAAGCCCATGCCAAGAACAACTGTATAAATCCATGCTCATCACCTAAGCTTGGTGTTCAGTAAAAATAATTTAAGCATTTGGAAAAGACATGTAGATTTAAAAAGTAATGGCAAACACGATCTCAGCACTATGCTGTATTCAAAGAGCTGCCAGTTTAATTTTTTCCTTTCTTTATGCAAACTGTAACAGCCTTTAAATAAGCCATCCTAGGCAGAGCTTGTTTATGAGGACACAGCAGTTAATAGATGGTGAAATGCCCTGCATCTAATAATAGTTTTCCACTAATTAATTCAGTTTGTATATCTTACAATTGAAAATGTGAATATCACATCTCTTATAATTTATTTCAAGCTGGCTTTGTTTCCAAAGCCCATTTTTAAATGATGCATACCTCTAATTTGTCTTTGCAGTGGAGTTCAGGGCAAACAATACCGCACAAATGTGATCCTTGGAAACAGATTTTGAACAACTGCCATGTGGCAAAGCTAAGGCTTTTTGTGTACACTGATTTTTCTCATACAACCAATTCTAAAGAAATCACTTGACTTTTTAAAAAAGACACTTTGTAAAACAAAACAAAAGTAGTGAAACCACCCCCTTTATATAATATTTTAGAAAACATTTTTGAGAACTTTGGGAGATAATGAGTCAAAATTATGACAATCATTTATTAATCAAATCTACCTTACATATTTTGTTATACACAGAGAGCTTCCTCACCTCCCATAAACTCCTTAAGGGGACAGGAAATCTAGTTAAGTGTCAGGATGACAATTTAGTCATGGGAAACATGGCAGAGTGCTTTTCTTTTCTCAAGTACTGCTTATGCCTCCCAAAGCTGCTAGAACTCAGAATTTAAGCTCAAAAATGAATCCCACATGATCAACTACCTGACGGGTAGTTAGAGACAGAGACTGGATCAACTTATTCAGAAATGAGAGTGAAAAGGTGCAGAGCCATCCTCAACTCTCTCCAGAGTATGCAGAGGAGAGACCCCAGGGTGTGAAGCAGGGGAGTGAGGCAGAACAGCAGTTGTTCCTGTGACTTGCAGTCTCCCTTCTACACAGTTCTTCTGGGTGGACCAGAAGGGAAGGAAACACTGCAGACCAGCCCCAGGAGGGCACAGCTCATCAGTCCCTTTTATAAGGACTCCTGCCCAGGATCAGGTAAGTCCACGACTGCCACGCCTTTACCTTTTAAGTATCAAATAATCGTCCTCATGAAAGGCCAAGTACCCTCTCTCTCTAGCCTTCCTTCTTACATTGCCCTTGATTGGGATCCAGACACAACACATCCTGCCGTCCTATGATCCAGAAAAATCAAGCCAAGACTTAGAGAGTGGGCAGAGGCCTCAGCAGGATGGTTCTGTGTTTATGGAATATCTGTGTGCTGGAACCATACCTGCAGACTAGAGCAAGAAAAGGCTTTTTGCTGTAAACCAAGAAAGAATTTCTTCTAGCACATGGAGCTCTGGGCTGGGGGTTGTGAGGGGAAGTATTCATCAAAACATTTGCATTTTCAAGTTCCATTATTCCTGATCCTTCTGAACATGCTGCCCGGCTGGTGCCTCTGCCATGTGGCAGACGCAAGCTCAAGGTCAATCTCCGGCTGTTAGCCAAACAATTGGGAACCACAGCACACTAAACTTCCCCCTTTCTTGTCACTCTCCCTGGCTATTAACCACCCCTAGGGCACCCTCAGGGGCCCGCAAATTTCCTCCTGGCTCCTCCCCCCGACTTGTGAAAATTCTAGAGGCCTGTGAGGTGAATGATGAGCAAGCACAGGGCCATATGCAGGGCCTTTGATGATCTGACACCAGACAGCTGAGAGAGGAGGGACGGTGGCTGCATGGCTGCTGTATTGTCGACCCTTTGATTGGGCTCATTCTGGCTGCCCTGCTTGGCTCCTGCCAGTGGGCCAGCCAGAGAGAAGGTGGCCAAACAGCAGAACAATGGCGCAGTCTTTCACAGCTGGAAAATCATTTTTTAAAGACCTCCAGGAGGCACCAGTTGGTCCTGTCAGCTGATATCTGATCTGGAGAGTGCGGAGCAGCTGATGCCAAAGCGGGGCTTCTTCAGACCCGCTTCAACTGCAGGCTGGCTGGGGGACCGCCCACTCTCCATCCTATCTGCACCTGGGAAAAAAGTCTGAGGACCCTCCATGCTGACTCCTCTGCATGCAAAGAGAATCAGGGGCCCTTCCAGGCCCTAGTCAGTATTTCACAAAGTTCTCAGAAGGGTGAAAAATAATAATAATTGTAAAACAAATTTCTACAGGAAAGAATATGTCCGTTTTACATTCAAATACTCAGGGAAACAGGAAAATTCTTTGCAAATGGTCCTGTTTGGACAATTTTGAGAAGCTATTTGTCTATGCCCAGGAGAATGGTATGTGATCACTAAAAAAATTTTTTTAAATACTAGTTGAATATAGTTTGTATGTGTTCTGTGCAATCTGGTCCAAATTAAATGCCTATAATTCGGTAGGTTATATTTAGAGTAACCATAAAATATTTCATCTAAATTATGACTATTTTTGGAATGCAAAGGAGATAATAAAAATCAACTCTGAAAACAGACATAAACTGTAGTAGTCCTAGGTTACCTGGAATTTCTGAGTTTTTCAATTCTTTTCTCATCATCCTTATAATGTCCTTTTCAGAATAAAGAGTGTCAAATCTCTTTCCTAAAAATGCCTATATTAGTCTGATCTTCTCACTTTTTTTTTTTAATCTTCTCACTTTTAAGAGGAAGGGATATTGTAAGTCTCAGACCAAAAGAACAAAATAGGGACAATTATAAGACTCACATCACCAGATTTTGGAAAGAAGACTGAAGCAAGAGTTAAGAAATGTAGTTAAATCCCAGCTCAGCTGTTGCTGTGGCATCTGTCACTTTTGCTATTACTCTTACTACTAGTAGTACTATTACTACTAATACTCCTATTACCGCTGCTATTACCATTGCTCATTTTGGCTCTTTGAGTCTTAGATTATATGCCTATCACTGGAACACCATGCAAATATCTGGGAGAGTAAATTTTCATAGTTATTGTGATGAAGTCCCTCTCCAGCTGCCCTTTTACTTTGGTAAATGTGTGTGTGTGTGTGTGTGTGTGTGTGTGTGTGTGTGCACGTGCACATGCAAATGCATGCATATGACAGATAATTTTTGAGCACTTATTAGGCACCAGGCCTAGTGTTAATTGCTGTCTGTACAAATTAGTGCAAAAGATTCTAAAACAGTGCAGTAGAAGAGAAACAAATACTATACAAAAGATAGGGGTAGTTTATTTTAGGGACAGGTATGCATGGAGAGGATAGGGTGTCAGGGAAGGTGTAATTGTTCTGGGTCTTTCAGAATAAGCACACATTATTAGCTAGTGAGTTAAGAGAGAGAGAGAGACTGATCTAGTCAGAGAAGAATTCACACTGAGACATGAAGGAGTGGGGCATTTCAGAAAAGAACAGGAAGTATAACGGACAGTAGTATACTGTAAGACATACAGTAGTATGTGAAAGAAGATGAAGCTGCTAAGAACAGGAACAAATTTACAAAGTCTTGAACATCACATCTGTTTGTAAGGTATATGAGAGGCTAACTCAAACCAGACGGTGATCTTGGATTGGAAATAGTTATGTAAGGTTACACTAATAAGCAACTTAGGAAAATCATGATACATATTACTCAAGCTACACTGTGTGCCTTGGGATTAATCTTGGCACCGCTGACATTTTGGAACAAAAAACACTTTGTTGAGTGGGTCTGTCCTGTATATCATAAGATGTTGGGCTTCTAGTGGCACCTGTCAGATGTAACACCCCCAAATGTCTCTAGACTTTGCTAAATGTCTCCTAGAGGGCAAAATTGTCCTTGAAAATTCCCCTGGTTGAGAACCACTGGAAATTCTGTCAAAGACAAAGCGAAAGTATACAGGAAGTTGAAGGAAAGAAAATAGTCTGCAGCAACTGGAGCAGATTGCTCTTCCAAATCACTTTGAAGATCTCCAAAATTGTTTTCTTGTCAAAATTGCTTTCTGTCAAAATTATTTTCTGACATAGCCTCTGTGTCCCAAATAGACTTGGTCTTTTGCCTAAATAGGTGACCTTATCCAGGCCGTGGACCTGGGGCCATAGGAGACCACAGCAGCTACTTTGGTAATAGTTTAAATATGGTACTCCGCGATTGAAGGCCCAGTGTGCACAGCAGCGATGGAACTTTTGGGAGTGTGGCCTAGTGGGAGCCCTTGGGTCACTGAGGGTGTGTTGTGCCCATAGAAGGTAGTTCTCTAGGACTCCCAGGCAGCTCTTGTGAAAAGCCTGAGTTTGGCCCCACCCTCTTTCTCTGCTACTGGTTAGAGATGTAATCATTTGCTCGCTCCTTCGCCTGTCACCACCATAAGATGATGCACCAAACCTGTGCTGCACCAGTGGACTTTCAGCATCCAGAACTGTGAGCTAACTAAAGCTTTCCTTCTATAAGTTAGTTGCCTCAGTGAGTTGTAGTGACAGAAAATTGAGCAATACACCATCGTTCAGCCAACTATATTAGGTAAAATGTAGTATATCATAGCATTTGACAATGAATTTTCGGGGGGGGGTATTTTTGCACCAAACGAATACTAAGATCAAATCTGTGTTCAGAAAAATGACACCACTGATAGTGAGACGTGTGTGTGGGGACAAGAAGAGATGAGGGGTCAGGTCCAGACAGACTAATAAAGATGCTGTACTATACTCAAGGCAAGAGGTGATAGAAACTTGACTGGGGCAGTGACAGTAGGAGTGGGAAGTCTGCAGCCACCTCAGGAGTCAGTTCCAGCATATGATCAACAGGATTTACTGGGAAATTAAGTGTGACACTAGAAATTAGGAGCTGAACATGACTTCATGTCTCTGGCCTTAGAGTCTGTCCACACTGTAACATTCTAACCATCAATAATAAAACAAGAACTGGATTCATCTTGATCCTCTTTATCTTGTTGATCTATGATAAAATAACTTTTTTCTAAATGATTTAAGAGTATCCATTTTAGTTATAATTGATTAATAAATTAAGAGCCATCACAATCTTCATTAATTCTTACTGAGTTGGTTGATACTATTACAAATTAATGCCTTTAAGAGAAAAGCGCTAGAATATTTTTCTCTTGCCCTGCATAAATTCTGATCAAATTGAACATAGAAGACACACACATATGCATACATCTACTTAACGGTCAAATTATAAAACAAATAAGACTATCAAAGATGGTCCAAGCAAGGGCTGAGTAAGTTTTGTGAGTTCAGAAAAGGGCAACAGCAAAACACATTTGGAGTTGAGTTATATGGGAGAGGATCTCACAGAGTGGAGTGGAACTCAATATAAGATCTGGGGACCCCTGGGGTTCTTCTAGACTATTCCAGGGGCATTTGTGGGGTCAAACTATTTCAAATGCTATTAAGGCATTATTTACCTTTTCCTCTCTTGCTTTTCACTTATTTATGGGAAATTTTTCAAAGGCTGTGTAATGTATGACGATGTCATTACTCTGATGGGAATTTGGGATGTGTCCTTGTGCATTACGCTAGTTCTCCCACCTGTATTTTTACTTTCCAGTGTTTCAGTTACCTGTGGTGGGCTGAAATACTAAGTGAAAAATTCCAGAAATAAACAATTCATAAGTTTTAATTGCATGCCATTCTGGGAAGTACAATGAAATCTCACGCCATCCCACTATGATTCACAAAGAATGTGAAGCATCTTTTCTCATGTATATTCGTGCTATATCCATTACTTACCTATTGGTCACTTAGAAGCCATATGGGTTATCAGATGGGTGGTCATGGTATCAGAGTACTTGTGTTCCGATAAACCTTACATTATTTAATAATGATCCTGAAGCATAAAAGTAGTGATGTTGGCAGTTCAGACACACCACAGAGAAGCTGTAAAGTGCTTCCATTCAGTGATAAGGTGAAAGTTCTTGACTTCATAAGGAAAGAAATAGACCTATAGCTATGGTTGCTGAGATGTATGGTAAGAACAAATCTCCTACCTGTGAAATTGTAAAGAAGGAAAGGGAAATTCATGCTAGACTTACTATTGCACCTCAAACTGAAAAAGTTATAGCCACAATGTAGGATAAGTGTTTTCTCAGTCTTGTCTCCTTAATATAAGGTGATATTCTAGGCTTCAAGATCTCAGAAACAACTCATACACTTTACAATTCTCCATATGTACTTATACTAATGTTTTGAAAGTATCTAAATTAAACAAGATCCTAGTAGCATTCAAGCAAGATAAAACCTTAGAACAGTGTAATTCTCTGCAAAATTACCCATCTTTCCATCTCCAACTAATGCTCATGTCATTATCTAGAATTTTACCTCCAACTTCTTTGACACACTAACATTATTAGTATTATTGTTACAGTTAAAATTCTTACACTAACTACTTACTAGATTTGTAAGAATCTAAGGGTTGATTGTAAATTGTTAAAGTCCTTGCCTATCTACAAATATGATTATTTCATCCTCAATCTTGAATAATGATTTACCTGGGCATAGAAAATAATACATTTTTTATTGCAACCTCGGGTAATAGGGAAAGTGATTTTTGTTTCTGTTCATAAGCAGATAAAGAGGTTTTGGCTTCTTATTTCATTTGGCTTCTTATTTTCATTCTATGTCAGTTTCCTGACATAGGCAAAGGGTGATAGGATCCTGGTCCCAAGATGCTACTAAACATCTGGTGGTCTTATTTTTTTTCTGGATCCTATAGATTATGCAGCCCCACTTCTTGATAACCAGTTGATTTCCCTTTCTATTTCTCATACAATATTTCAGTTTTTTCTTAAGATTCCAGATATGTACATCTATCAGTATGCATTTAATATTTTATTCACCTTTCTTGTGTGTCTGAAGAATAGTGGTATTTCTGCATGTGCTTAACTCACCATCTTGACCTACAGGTCTAAGCCCATATATTCATAAGGGAGCCAAGGGACATATTTTCCAAAGCCAGAACTACTAAATCTTTTTGACTTAGCAAAGCAGGCCAAAAACTGCAAATCACTAATTAGATTTTGTTAAAGATCCTAAATTAGCACTGAGTGTTGCTGCACTTGGATTGGTTATTGCAAATTAAACAGAACTATTTCACTTAAGTTTATGGTCATGCAGGTTAATTAAAATTTTCTCTTTAGAAATATAGCCCCCAAGACTATATGTAATTTAGTAGGTTTTAAATTCATGCAGAACAACAATGGCAGTTTCAATATTTAATTCTTGCTTCATAAACTTTGAACGCTAAAAACACGTCTTCCCCAAAGTGTGAGCACTCTTTATGTTGAAAACAACCCACTAAAGGAAACTTGAAGTTGCTAGGTAACTTGGTGCCTGTGGAAAGCTTCTGATAAAATGTATTTAAATCAGATTTCCTGGAGCAGATGGACAAACTGAAGTGGAAAATAAATTCAAATGATCTGGTATTGGCTTTTCATGTCAAAACTAAAATCTTCTTGCAGTCAAAGCTCACCCGCATCATTTTCCTGGGGAAGGGTTAAGACAGCCTTGCTGCAGAGTCCATCTCATCTTGTTCTCTGCAACGTAAAGCCTTCTGAGCGCTGGCAGCTGAATTACTTTCCAGCAACTGTGGACGATTCATGAGGAATGAATACGACACAGAGAAGGAAGTGACTTTGAATGAATCTGCTTTCTTTGTCTGCTCCCTAGGTTCACCCTTTCCTGTAAGTTAATGGGCTTAGTCATAGTGGCCTTGTCTTTAGTTCTTCCAGATCTTTTTTTTTTTTTTTAATCATGTGTTAGGGATGGAACTCAGTGGTAGTGTAAGTGCTTAACATGTGAGAGGTCCCGGGTTGAATCTCCGGCACTAAAAAATAAGTAAATAAAATCAGGTTATCAAAGTGGGGTTAGCTTCTGGAAAATAAATCAAGTAAACCGAAATCCCACTCATTCATAAGAGAGACGTGCCTCTAGAACCTCGGCATATGTGCCTCTTACTTCTCAGTGAGAATTTTCACCATGAAAATAAGGAAAGGTCATTCTAGGAAGAGCAGTTGGCAACAGGAAGCAGGTGTAAACAAGAATGGTGTGTTAGGGAACTGCAATTAAACGACAGGGATCACCCTGAGCAGCTACTGTCTGGCAGGCATGGTACTAGGTTCTTCGCCTGCTTTGTTTCACTTAATTATCGCAGCAAGTCTACCCAGAAGGTATTCTTTTTTTCATCATACAGGTGAGAAAACTGAGACTCCAACGGCCTCAGTAACTTAAATGAGGTCACATAGTTAATGAATGCCTGAACCATGATTTAGACATAGGTCTGCCTGATTTTAAAGCCTTGACCACTTCTCCCAAGGAGACCTGGACCCTTGTGAGAGAGTGCAATAATAGACATTCGTATGTACTGCTAGTGGAATTTTAAATTGGTTCAAATTTTAGCACTGTCTATCAAAATGTTAAGTGTATACATCATAAGATACAACAAAATCATTTTTGTAATAGAAAAAATTGGAAATGGGGATTAGTTGAATAACTTCTAGTAAAACCACACAATCAAGAATTACTAGAATACTATGCACTCATCAAAAAGAATGAGGTAAATATAAACAGACACACAAAAAGGTATTTTCAATATTATTCAGTCAAAAATTGCAAAACAATTTGTGTAAAACACAGATTTGTGACTTGGGGTGAATGGGTACAATCCCCTTTGACAAATGGGGAGCTCCTAGAAATATATACAATTTTGGTTATCAGTGGTGAAGCTCCAGGGAATGGGTTGGTGTGGTTGTTGGCAGAGAAGGGAGGGAAATTTTACTTTTCACTTTGTACCATTCTCAACTACCTGATTTTTCCTAACAGGCAAGTATTATTAGTAATAAGCAGTATTACTTTCATAATAAAAGAAAAATTTGAAGAAGCCCCTTTGAACTTAGAAAATAATAGAAGGGTTTTACAACACAAAAATGAAATGGGTCAGGATCTGTTGGAGAATAAAGAGAAGGCTGATGATGATTAAGGAGATAATGATTGCTAAAGGGCATTTACGTCTTCATGCTAATTGCCAAGGCAGATTCACAAAGAACTTTAGCACTGAAAGAGTGCACCTTGAAGGCAGAAGGCCAAAAAAGGAAACTCCTCATGATATTTTGGATAACTTGTCAAACCAACGCCCAAATGATTTGCTTTCTTAACCTTATTCAGTGCCTGGAAACTTGAACACAATTGTTCTGTTCACACAAAGAATGAGCCAAAGGAAGCCTGCTAGGTAGCTTTTCTGGAGAAGTATTTTATTTTATTTTATTTTATTTTATTTATTTTATTTATTTTATTTTATTTTATTTTTATTTTATTTTATTTTATTATTTTCATGGTACCAGGGAAGTAACTCACAACCTCATGCTTGCCAGGCAGGTGCTTATGCCACTGAGCTAAATCACCAGCCCTGGACAAGTATTTTCTTAAAAAAAAAAAGGGAGGGTGGGGCTTTGCTGCAAGCCAACATGGTTGCAAAAACCTGCATTCAGTTACTCAGGAGGATGAGGCAGGAGGATCGTAAGTTCAAGGCCAGTTTGTGCAACTTAGTGGGACCCTGTCACAAAATAAAAATTTAAGAAAGGACTGGGATGTAGCTCAGCATTCCCAGTCCAATCCTTAATACTACAAAATAAAAGGAGAGAAAAAAAAAGCTTTGTTACAGCAAACCGTTATAGTCTCAGGATGTGAAGGGGTCGTAGTGACAGCTGTAGCCCTTTCTGCATGGAAATATTCTCTCTCTCATGTGGAGGCAGATTGCGTTTGTCTGCCTAATCCAGTCATACCCTGGAGAGATGAGAGAAGGCCCAAGCTACCCAGATGCACTACACATTCCAAAAGGAGATGAGCCAACCAAAAGTTTTGTGTTGGTTTGTGTTGTGTCCTTGTTTTTTGTCATTGCTTTTTCTGATAATGTCAACAAGGCCATTATTATTTGATTAGTTTTCTTTGCTCAAAAAAAAGAATTTTTCCTGAGTATCTCTGAGATTCCTCAGATACATCAAAACACTTTCTGCAGAAGACATGACTGAAAACTTTTTTGCAGAACTTTTCTTGAAGTTGCTTGCTTTGTGTTGTATGGCAGCGTGGTTCATCTCTTTTATGGTCAGTGCCCAGTGTTTCATATTATTATTTTGTTCTAGTTAGATTTCCTTTAGTTTTTCAAAGGCACTAATTGCAGTTTCCCTAATGCCAACAGCTAGTACTTAATAGCACTAATTATGTGCCAGACACTAACTTAAGTGTTTTCTGTAAATCAATAACTTAATCTTTATTATAAATCTATGAAGTAGATACTGCCATAAGCCTCAGTTGGTATATGAGGAAACCAAAGCGTAAAGGTGGTAAGGAACTGGAAGCTATCTCATCCTGAATCCTGCTCATTTAATCATGTACCACTGCATCATAACAGAGAGGGCAGTCTTCCTTTTTTTTAACTGTATTTTTATTAGTATATATTTGTCATACATATCAATCACATTCACCATAGGGAATTTGTACCTGTAGATAGCACATTTTCATTCTTTTTTTCCCTACCTACCCTGGAATCCCTCCCTGCCTCCCCATTTTACAAAAGCTTTGTTTCTATTTTTTCCTTCCATTCTCTTTTTCTCCTTGTCCCTTTCTTCCCTTCGCATTACCACATCCTTCGTTCCTTTGAGTTTCCATTTGACCCAGCCAGTCCCCTTCTTGGTATTTTCCCAAGAGAGTTAAAAGCATCCTACTGCAACGATATATGCACACCCATGTTTGTAGCAGCACAATTTGTAATAGCTAAATCTTGCAAACAGCTCAGATGCCCATTAGTAGATGAATGAAGAAAATGTAGTTTTGATCTACAATGGAGTACTGCTACTCTGCCATAGAAAAGCATAAACGAGCATTTTTAGGTAAATGGATGCACCTTGAGACTATACTGTTAGGTGAAATAAATCAGACACATATGTTTAAATACTGTATTGTTTCTGTTGTATGAGAAACCAAAAGTGTAAACAAGCAGTCTGTCTTGAAGAAGGCAGCTGGACAGAAAATCTATCGATGCCAAGAGAATCCCTACACTCTGAATGATCCCTTTCACCAGAGCATTGCAATTCAGCTTTCCTAAGCTGGAGGAACTCAGACGCTCAGCTTCACCAGCCAGGCCACAAGGTACCTGCTCCTGTTTTCCAACCCCAGCCTGACTGATCTCTTCATTTACTAACAACTTTGCTGTTGTTGTAGTTGTTGTTGTTGGCAGCCCCACACATACGCATATTTGGACATACTCTATTATCTAATTATCTGATATATATATATATATATCTCAATCATACCTGCTTCCCCCAGTGAGCTGGAGTGTAGCTCAATGGTAGAGTACTTGTCTAGTATGTTGAAGCCTGGGTTTCATCCCCAGCACTGAAAAAATAAAAGAATTACCTAAATGGCTTATAATGATGACCAGCTTGATAACGGCCATTTTTATAGTCTTTCTTTATAAGGAAGTCAGGGGATGAGGCATATTATGGCAATAAGCAAATGTAAGAATCAGTAGAGCATCAACAACCAAATTAACAAGATGACTAGTCTTCTGTGTGTCAATGACCCTCCCTCCATAGCTATTCAAATACTTGTGTAATTAGCTCACAATGGCCTGGCAATGGTGACAGGAGTAAAGACTAGGCATGGACTAAGCACTATCAATTCCCACTTACCAAGGACTGTATTACTCATATCATTTTGATGGCCTTCTGGCCAGCAGTAGATACTAGCATGGATAAGGCACTGCCTTCAAGGACACTAGCCAGACACTTGGTAGCAAGTTGGATAAATCAAACCCAGTTCCACTCCTAGAACTGACACCTATTTTGGATATGACTTGGCCTTCCCTGAGCCCAGTGCTGTTGCCAGCACTGATATCTGAGTCCTTATGGAATGTGTTCTTTCCTGAAACAAGATCCCACACAACTTTGCCTCCAATTAAGCGACCCATTTGATGGCAAAAGGGTGTGACAGTATGTATATGTGTATGGGATTGATGTATCTTAAAATGTATTTTGTCACCCAGGGCAGTCCACGTAATACAATAGTGAAATGGACCACCTGAGACGACAGCTTGGGGCTCAACACCCTATGGGGTTGAACTGCCTTCTCCACGCAGTGGTATAGGTATAGAACCTTCAGTGCTGATTCTCTAATAGCTATAATATGTGGGTCTGGGAATCAGTGGAGAAGCAGCCTGGTCCCTTTCACATTACTATCAATGACCCACTTGTGAAATGCTTTTCAAAGCAATCAACCCTGATTAGTATGAGGAACTGAGATTGTTACTACAAAATAGAAGTGATAGGGCCAAAGGGAATATGTCTTGGACCCAGAGTCCAAGTTCAATAGGTGATAATTTCAATGCCTAGTGGTAACTATAAATGGCAGCTACATCAGCCTCAGTCCAGAGTGGCCAAAGCAACCCAGAATCCTTGGAGATGTAGGTCTGAGTCCCTTCTAGATGACTCTTACAAAGCAACCTAGACCCTCTGAAGTGTTGTTAAAGGATGAGAGAAATCTAGAATGATGGTGGAAGATGAAAATGACAAATATCAATATGGCATTGGGACTAGTTGCAGCCATGTGGGCTGGACATCATTACATTAAGCTTCCTACACTAAGACTTGTAGGTTTTATGGAGAAAAATAAAGCAAGTAAGGAGACACATGATGGCAGCACTGGGTGACTATTTAAAAAGAACTTTCAAAGAAGGTTTCTCTGATTTTGTGATATTGTAGCAGAAGCCTAAAGTAAAGGAGCAAGCCTTGTGGGTATATGAAAAAAGAATATTCCAAAGAGAAAAGAGGAAGCCCAGAGATTCTGAAACAGGAGCATGCTTGGTGTGCTTGAGGAAGCCCTAAATTTAATTGCCAGTACCACAAAGAAAGAAAGGAAAGAAGAGGAGTGGAAGGAGAAGGGGAAAAAGAAAGAGAAAGAAGGGAAAGGAAGGGGGAAAGAAGAGGAGAGGAAGAAGGCCAGTGCAGCACAGTGTTCGGGTACATAAAACGAAGGTTCTGCGTTGCTGGGCATTAGATCTTGGACTAACAGTGATGTGGCTGCACTTGAGAGCTGACTTAAAACCCCAGCTCTTCTACATCGTACACATCTTTCATAAAGCATAACCTAGCCCAGTAGGTCTACTGATGAATGCTCAGAAAAATGCCCATCACTTCCTGATTTAAGTATCTATTTAGTCTTTACTAAGAATTCATTGAAATATTGTCTGCCCATTGAAAAACCAAAGTGATGTGCAGGTTCCAAGTCGGGTTCATTATCTTCACACAGGTTCCATTACCATTGCCAGGAAGCGTGCTTCTCACTACACATGTATCTTCTCTTTTAATTTTCTCAATCTTGGCAGATGAGGCTGTTCTATACAAGTTTACAGGTGAAGCAACAGAGATGGAAGAAAGGCAGGTTGAATAAATTGCCAGTGGTCATTGGAGGGTAAGGCACAGACCCTGGATTTGAACCAAGAGTCAGTTGCAGAGCCCTGGAAGCTACTCACCATAGCAAATTTTGAGAAACACATTCATTGGTGGTCTAATCTAACTTTTATGGTCACTCAGATTCTTCTGACTGAAAAATAACTAACATTAACAAGAAGAGCCGATTTTTTTTTAAAACCACATTATAAGAAAATAATTAAGACAGTGATCCTATTTGTTTATTAAGATTTCCTAAGTTAAAATGTTCCTTTTACCCCTGGGAGATTGTTTGGTCCAATGACAAGAGTGAGTGGGTGTATTATTCCAAGTTCCTTTGGTGATGTCTGCTGCAGTCTTCCTGTTGTGTGTCTTTCCCACCCCTGCCACCCCCAGAAAATCATAATTCAGACTTACTCTTACTTTAAAAACATCATTAGTGTAGCTGCATTCACAGAAGAAGGGGGAAAAAACAGATGTGTGATCTTCCCATGAAATAGAGTTGTTTGCCCCACACAAACTCAGTCCTTTTCTTGTGCTGAGGGTCAGCCTGTCATGCTGGGATGAAGAAGCTCATCAATGCTCATAGTAACCAAGAAACAGGGGTGAGCAAAGGGGAGAAGGAGACCAAAGGCCTAGAGTGCTCCCACCAAATTGGATCCTGAGAAGTCTGACACGGGGGCATCTATTAGAGGCACTTGGCAGGTGTGTTTTCTTGGGCTTTTTACAATGAAACTGCAGGGCTAAAGGCCATTCTGGTGGACTGGAGCACTGCCCAGTATTTGCCAATGGATGTAAGGGTCATGGCCATCTAGAATAATGGGCTCAAAAGTAGCACATTCTCATTTGTCCAGTCTCTTAATACCTGGTTTTGCTGTCTTGCTCAATCTGTGAGTCTCCTCCAAACAAAATGAAGCATCTCAGAAAATCTCTCTAGCTTTGGACCCTGCTCCTCCCTTTCACTCTTTCTTTCTACTTCATTCTTTTTGGCTGCCCTCACTGCTTGCTTCAGTGAACTTCTGCTACTGAAGTTGGTGTCCCTTATCTAAATGGCATTTCAGCATGGATTTCCCCAGGTGCCAGCATCCTTGCCTAGATTAATGTGTCAGTGGCATATGGTGCAAATGGCCTGTCGTTTGGTCTCAGAATCAGCTTGAAATATCTGCCAGGCTGCTGGCTGCTTGGCATAATGCCTATGGCTCCAGTGTTTGAGGAAAGAGAGCAACACTGGCTGAAAATTATTAGAATGAATTTTCTTGTGTAAGGGCCAGAGTCTGGCTTCCTGCCTTTTCCCACTTCTTTCTCTCTCTCTTCCCCCTGGTGTATGGGCTAAAAGAGCATGCATTTTGAGATTGAGTGCCTAGGACCAAGAAAAGTTTTGAGGAGAGCTTTTGTTGTATTGGTTCCTTCCCTGGTCCCACATCTTGTTCATTTTCCATAAAGAAAATCGTCTAGCTTGTGTTTTCTTGAACACTGTTTCATTGCTCCTCTTCAGAGCCTCTTTGTAACTCTTAGCTCCATTTCTCAGACAAGAAAGAGGAGGCTCAGGGACTTTCAAGGTGCAGTCAAAGCCTGTTATAAAGAAGTGCTAGAACAAATTCAAACCCTGTCTACGCTACCCACTCACCCCCAGTACTGGGGTTTGAATTTGGGGCCTCAGCACTGAGTTACGTCCCCAGCCCTTTTCTATTTTTTATTTACTTGTTTGAGACAGGGTCTCACTAGGTCACTAAGCTGCACAGGCTCAGCTCAAACTTGTGACCCTCCTGCCTCAGGCCCAGTGTGCACCACAGTGCTCACTGAGACCCAGGTCTATCTCGACCTCACAGGTCGGTTCCTTTTCAGTCTGTTAAGTCCACACATTGAGTGCTGTCTGCACGGTTACTGTACCACATCCACGGGTCTCTGGAGAGGGGGAGAGAGTTTTCACTGCAGTTCAAGAGTCAGAGCTCCCTGCCCTCTGCTACCCTATAGGCATTGTCAGCGGGTGCATCTGGATTCTTCTTGCAGCAACTCCTCATCCTATTCTCTCAGTGTGCTTAACGGTGGGTCATTGTTGCTGTTTAGTTGCCTGAGGGGTTCCTGACTCCTAAATCCAAGTGATGAAGCAGATCCCGCTGTCCCTGGGTTTATCCTTTCTTGATGAGTGATGACCTCAGGATTGAAGGCAGCGGACCTGCAGGAGAGAGAAGGGGGTGTCAGAGGTTCCTCCAGCTCAATTTGGGTTGATGAACCAGAATAATTCTGGCAGCAGGGCTCATGGAATTGGCCTTGATAGGCACTCTTTCCCCAGAACTGTTCTTTATCAATGTTTGTATTTTAGATGGAGCGTTTCCCAGTCTCTCGCTTGCACCCTCTCTTTTCCACTCTCGGTCTCTAACAGCACCACTGCTCTAGGCTGTTGCCTAGTCATCTCCAGGGCACTAAACAGTTGTCGCTGGATGGACTGCACCCACTGGCTATTCATGCTGGCCTTTGTATTCTGCCTTAAAAAATCTTTAATTTGAAATCCTTCCCAGTCCCGATTCTTTCAGCAAAATGCTAAACTTACTTTGGGATCCTGTTTGGTTTATCTCCTGCAAGAAACCCTCCTGCAAATCAGTCTACCCCAGGAATGGTGTCTTTATTCTAAATTCCTTAAAATGATAATAATTTTCTCTAAAATTACATAATTATTTATTTGAATAAGTAATATAAGGCTCAGTATTTGAATGTACACACAAAGTGAGAGACACACAAAATGAGCTATATTTTTGGCCATTTTTATTTTATTTTATTTTATATTTTGAGACAGGGTCTTTCTAAGATGACTGGGTTGGCTTCAAGCTTTTGATCCTCCTACTTAAGCCTCCCAAGTAGCCACACTAATTATACATATTATTTCATAAGCACACCAATTATATGTATTATTTCATTAACTCATCCCAGCAACTTTATGAGATGGGTATTCATTTTACTCATATTTTACAAATGAAGCAGAGACTCAGAACATTAAGGAACTTGCCCAAGATCACACAGCCATGATGAGGCAGAGTCAGAATTTAACCCCAAGCTGTCTGACTGCAGAGCTCAAGTCCTTAACCGTGATGCTACCTGCCTTTAAGTAACTTTTTCATTGCCTCATTTATACTTTTGGTTTTCCAGCTAGATTAAAGGGTACTTAGGAACAGAAGTAGTGTGGGGTAAGGGAAAAAAATCATCTACTTGGGAATCAAATACTAGTTTGATACCTACTAGTTATGTGACTATGGGTAAACTTTAACTCCCTGAACTTCCATTTCCTTATAAAGTTAGAGAAGATGCCAAACTCTGAGAGAAGCAGGAGTGTGATGAAGCCATGTCTCTTTAGAAATACATTTGCCTGCTCCCCCCAACCCTGTGCAGAGTAGGGCGGGGCATAGGAAACACTCATGTGATGTTTGATACAGAATAGATCCGACCTTTGCCATGGCAGGAAAATATCACACAAGACCTGGCAAGGTAACAGACTTCTGTGCCCATAGGACCAGCTCAGGGTCTCTCACCGCCTCCAATCTCTCCCCTTCACCATGTTATTGTTAACTTTTTCTTAACACTTTATACCTTCAATCATGATATAATAACCCTGTCTATCGCATTTGATATCCTTTGACTGAATCCCCTAGAATGTAAGCTTCTGGGAGAAAGGGCCTTTCGTTTTTTCATGGTTGTAACCTAAGCACTTAGAACAGAATCTGGCACATGGCAAATTGTCAATGAATATTATTGAAGAAATTTTTTAAAAAAATTTTTGAGATAGGGTTTCAGTAAGTTTCCCTGGCTGGCCTAGCCCAGAGAAATCAATTTTTCAGGTAAAAAAGCTGAGGTTAAATTACTTAGCCTAGATAACTTTGCTAGTAAACCTCAGAATCAAGATTGGAACTCAGTTTCCTTTGTCTTCCAAACCAGCTGTCTATCAGATGATAATTTTAAGGAGTATATGTCTAGAATTGAAGAATGAGTTGGCTTTTGAAGAACCCAAGGAAAAGTGGAAATGAGTGCATATAGACAAAAAACTGAGCCATAAAAATGACAGCAGGAAAAAGGAAAAAAAAAAACATACATGTGGGTGGTTGTGTTGATTTTTTTTTCCAAAATTTTATTTAAGTACCTGAGACTACGCTGTCAGTTTATCTAGTGAAATAAGATTCATGATCAATGTGTGGAGACGGAAATTTCAGACCTCATTATACACAAACTGAAGATTATTCCTTTGCTGTCACTGCAGCGTTTGACACACCAGTGAAAACAAAAGGAAATCTGTCTCAGGTGCCCCTTTTAGCTTTGACAGATGTGGAGATGAGTGAGTGTGGGGTGTTAATTTTTGGCTGGGTGTTAAATGTGAGCATGTCCAGAGATGCAGCTAGAGAAATTACTACATATTTCAGTTTAGGGCTGTGACCCCAGTGGTCCCCCTGAATTTCAGCCCAGTCACACCCATACTTTCTTCTTTGCTTGGAAAATAAGGAGGTTCTCAGCCCTTCCTAAGTTAACCTTCCACCAGAGAATTGGATGAATTCCTTTCTCCCATCACTTATTCCCTTTTGCTTAACTACGTGTTTTCCTCACAAGTACAGATATCCTCATATCTCCTCTATGCCAATGTAAAAAACTGTAAACATTACAGTAATCTCTTAAATCGCTTAACTGTTGATATGGACCAAAGCACCCCCAAAAGGTGGCTACGGTCAGCATTTTGATTGTTCACAAATTGGAGAGTCCTCTGGGCTGTTCTGGCAATCTGGGCTAGGCTCAGGTGACTTCATTTGAACCTGAAATACTGGCTACCTAGCCCTGTGCAGATACAGGCAGCTGGTAGGGTAGCTAAGTAGGCCGGTCCAGAATGGACTCATACATGTGCCTGGAAATTAGCAGATCATTAGTGACACAGGCTGCTGATCATTGATTATCCAACAAGTTAGTTCTGTCTTGTTCTCATGGTAGCCAGGCAGGATTTAGAGGCCGAGAGGGAGAAGACAACAGAATAGATTCTGCTTCTATATAGAAGAAGCTGCAAAGATTCACATGGCAGAGTATGGCTTCTGAGAGAGACAGAGTCAGAGCTGAGTTCACAATTGGCCTATATCTTTCTTCAGCCTTAAGTATCTGCACAGTTGTTTCCTTTCCTTCATCTCCAAACTTTAAGAGAGTTTAGGTGTCTCTCGTTTTACCTTCTTCCTTACCAACTTGCCACTCTGACTCAAAAGACCTCACTTTACCAAAACTGTCTCCACTTTGATGAAACTCCATTCTTTAAAAGTAACTGAGCTTCAGTCTCACATACTCCTTTCCGCCCAGTTTGACCTGAGTAGTTATTTCCTCCAGCTTAGAACTCTCTTCCCTTAACGTCTCTGATTGACTCTCTCCCTCTACCCTCAAAGCATGCCTCTCAGACGCCTTGGCTGACAGGTATTCCTCTTCTGGCCCTCCAATGCTGATGTTCCTTAAGTTTCAATCATCTCACTCCCTTTTTGCTTTTCTTCTCAGGCTAAACTTATCTGGACTTTAATTCAGTCAGACGGGGATACTACTTGTGTACATTCCAGCTCATCTTTAACCTCCAGATGGGAAGAGTAAATTCCTACCCCATGTGGCCGTAGGCACCTCAACTACATGTCTAAACCTAAGCTTAGTATTTTCTTTCCAAAATATCATCTTTCTTTACTTTTTTGACTAGCAGTTTTGCAATTGTTTCAATCTTCAAACTAGAAATAGAGGACTGCTTTTCATTTTATCTGCCCCAGGCTCCCTATAACCGAAAACAGCAAGTTCTACCATCTCTACCTCCCAGGTACGTCTCAGGAGGCTCACACCTTCCTCCTGTTCTCGATGCTACCACCTGAGCGAAGACTCTCATCCCCGTGTTCACCAGTGCCAGAGCCTTGTCATTTGCTCCCCTGACCCTTTTGTACAACCAAAGATCTTTTTGAAGCACAAGTCCAGCTGTGTTACTTCTCTGCCTCGTGTACTTTCCCTGGCTTATTTCAGCCAAGATAAAATCTAAATGCTTTGTATTAGTAATCATCAGTTGTGCAAAAAATAAACATACTCCCATCTTGTTTAAGGAAAAGAAGATTTAGTATACAGAAGCAGGGGGTTCTCATGATGTACAAAGTACAGCCAGGCAGAAGGGGAACAAAATCTCATGTTTGGCTTCTCTCCCTTTGCCTTCAGTATTTCACCTCTGCTTTCCCCTCTGTGATTTCACCCTATTCTCCTAGCACATGCTGCCTAGCACATGCCTAGACTCCCTTACTCTGTCTCTCTCTCCATGTTCATCAAAGCATATGGCTCCTTATGGGCATCCTTATTCTAAACTATCTAGCCTTCATCTCTTGGAATAAACAATAAGGAAGGAAAATTTGACTGGCTTGGTTCATGGATTAAATGTAACCAGAGATGAGGTTGTGTGGACAAAACCTGACAGTGTGTGTTTTGGAACTTCGTTGGCAGCTGTAGGAAAGGTTGTTATCAAAGATACAGCATGTGCTAGGCAGGCAACTCAAACAAGTACACTCTATTCCTTAACAGCACATGGTATTGTGTAGTCTCCACTTTTCTCTCACTGTGGGTCATGATCCACTCTGAGTAAGCAGAACTAATCCCCATTCCCTAAACACATCATGCTCCCTTTAATATGCTATTCTCAACATTTGCAATATTCTTATCCTCCTTAAACTTCCCTGAGTTCTCTTCTTCATTCTTTAATACCCTGTTCAAATGTCACCTCCTCTGCAAAGGCTGCCTGTGCCTTTGTTAGTTGTTCTGTCCTTTGGAAATGCTTAGCACTTAGCATATAATTCTACTGAGCACATATTATATTATATTGAAACATTTTCTCCCTCTGCTAGGCTATGGGCATTTATTTATTCATGGGCAGACACCTCCCACTCTAGTATTTGGTATAGTTTTAGGTATGTAGAGATCCAAAACATTTGCTGAATGAATATGTGAAAGATCAGATTCTCCAAACCTGTGGCTTTCAAAATATACTTCTGGATGAGTGATATCAGCATTTCCTAAGAAACTGTTAGAAATGCAAGTCCTTGGGCCCCATCACAGACATACTAAAACAAAGACTCTGAGAATAGATGTGGTGATAGATACCTCTCAATGTATCCATATCCAAATTTCTGGAAGCTGGGATATGTTATATAATACATAAAGGGAATTCAGTATGAGATGAAATCAGGATAGTTAATCAGCTGGTTTTAAATAACACTTTTATTTTGTATGGTCTAAACTGGAAACGTTATCACAAAAGTTCATAAATGGAGGGATGTAGTACAGTCAGATCCAGGGAGATATCACTGTGAAAAAGACGTGATCATCTGTTAAAGGCTTTGTATATGGAAGGGGTAACTAACCAGGGGATGTAAGAAGCTTTTAGAAGCTGGCAAAGAGGCAAAAATATTCCAGAAAGAAACTCAGTGCTATTGAAACCCTGATTTTTGTCCAGTTAGGCCTATTTTGAACTACTGATTTCCACAGGTGTAAAATAAATAAATTGGTGGTTTTTATTTTTATTTTTCTTTAATTTTAAAGAAGGTAAAATTAAACATAGAACAAAACAGATCATAAGAAAACAATTTAAGAAACATAGGTTTGAAAGCAAGACCACCAGAGATCTATACTGTCTATCATATTGTCTCTTGTTTTCTTCCAAGTAGTTGTTCATATCTTCACACACAGTGAATTCATACCGAACAAAATGGTATTAAACTGATCATAACAGGATGATGAAGGCATTTTAGGTCTTCAAGACCAGACAACAGGGAAGTCAACAAAGGCTGCCATAATGTCTCTCATTGTCTTCAAAATTGCTGTCCATACCTTTACATATATTGAAATTAAACAAGAGGAAACAGACTAATATCACTCTGAACAGAGAATAATAGTATTGCTAGATTTTATATCATGATGCTATGGAACTAGCCCTGGGTATCTTAGTGTCTCTTTTCCTTCAAAGTACCTGTTCATTACATTGTGCATTATATAATCAGTTCTCATAAACTGTTTAGAAGTTCTATGCATGCACAAGTCTCTACATGTATACCTATCCTTTCTGTATTAGAGGGAAAAACAAAACAAACAACAAAAAGAATTCCTAGAAAAACACAAAATGAAAAAAACATAAAACCACAATACTAGGTGATCTACAGTAGTTACTATGATGTCTCTTGTTATTTTCAATAGAATTGTCTATATCATCAGGCATAGTATAATTGAACATAGCAGTACATAGCAATATTAATAAAAACAAAATATTGGAGACATTATATGACTTCAAAAGCAGTTAATAATCAAACTGGAATGAGTATCCTAGTGAATCTTGTTGTCTTCAGAGTAGTTGCCTCTACTCTCAGACTTGATACCATCAAGCATATCAGATTCGAATATAATCAGTCAAGACAAAACCGAGATCTAACAAACCAAATTCAAATAAAGATCAGTCATAGTAAGACAGTATAAATAATACAAAGCTTCAGTTTAAGTTAATAGGAAATTAAGGATGGTTATCCTAGTATATCCTATTTTTGGGATAGCTGTCTGTGCCCTCAAATCTAGTATGAGTAGACAGACTGGAACAGAATAAAATCAAACTAAACAGAGCAATAAGAATAATGTGGATTTTAAATCCTGATACACTATTAACAATGTCCTCGGCCTTCATTTTTTAGACAATTCCTCCCCTTTCACTTTCACAGGGTGCTTTGTTCATTTTGGGTCTCACTAACTCCTTTAGTTTTTAGATTAAGGGGGCAACCTGCTATCTACCTAAGTGGTTCTGAACCTTCTTATCCCTGAGTGTGATCTTGCGCTGTATTCTTTTACCTACTAAACCCTCAAGGTTTTCCTTCCTTATAGCTGAGTAGTTCTCCACAGCATAAAAGTGTCATGATTTTCCAACCTATCTGCAGCTGCTGGACGAGCTGTCCCTATTTCTCTCTGGTTCCCTGTCACATAGAGCATTGTTTTCTCATCTTTGACTTTCAGTTCATTAACCCTCTTTCGGGTTGATTATATTTCCTATACAGAGGATCTTGATGGACCCTATCTCCTGATCTACTCTGCCTGCATTTCTTTTTGTTAGTGTATCAAGGCCATCTGTGTTAGAGATTATAGCCAATCTTCTCTGCCTCATCTCTGCTATACTATTTTTCTGCTATTGGTTGTCTACTTTTCTCCTTCATTCCACTGTCTGTCTCATTTACCGAGGCCTCTCTGCCACTGTTGTTGGAATCCTGGTGATTTTCTTTTCTCTCCCTAGAATGTCCTTCAGTATTTTTTGTAGGGTTGGATTGGTGGTCACAGACTCCCCCAGTTCCTCCTTATCATGGAAGCATCTTGTTTCTCCATTAATTTTAAGAGACAGTTTTGCATCAATCTGGGTTGGAAGTTATTTTCTTTCAAGGCTTGGAACACTTTGCTCCAAGCTCTTCTTGATTTGATGGTTTGTGTGCAGAAGTCTGTTGTGATTTTGATGGGTTTTCCTTTATAGGTGATCTGTTTCTTTTCTTTGACAGCTTTTAATACTCTGTTCTTGTGATGAATTTCTGGGATCTTGATTATTATATGTCTGGGTGTAGATCTGTTTTGGTTGTAGCTGGCTGGAGTTCTGTATACCTCATATATATGAATATCATTTCCTTTTCCTGTGCTTAGGAAGTTTTCCTTAATTATTTCTGTGAATAGCCTTTGTATTTCATTTGTGTTTACACCTGCTTCTTCACTCATATTTTTTATTCTTAAGTTATAGATCCTCTTGTTGTATTCTAGCCTCTGTATTATTACTTCCTGGTTCCTTGTTATTTGTAAGAGATCTTTCCTTTCATGATCACACATTGCAAATCTATCTTCAAGTTTTGAAAGTCTAACTTTAGTTTCTGTCAAGCAATTTTGCCAGCTTTCAATGGAGTTTTTAATTTCCTGGTAATCGCTTTGAATGTTTCATGTATTCTAGATTTTGTTTATATTCTTCATCAAAGATTTCTCTCCTTTTTCTGGGTTCCTCCATTCTTCAATCCATGTCTTCTTGAGAGGTGCTTAGCATTTCTTTTATTAATCCTATATTTTGCTTCACTTGAATTAGAATTTCAGTTTTAAGTTCGTCTAAGATGTCACGAAGATATTTCTTTATGTTGGCTGATGCCGTGTCCGATATTGCATGTTTGCTGCCCTCAATCTCTTCTGTATTTACCTCTCCTGGACTTATTTTCCCTGGGTCAGAAGCTGGAGGCTTTTTCTTGTTTCTTTTTCTTGTCATGTTTCTGTTTTCTTTCAGATAGGTGTATGGTGGAGGTCCCAGGCCCTTTCTGCATTGGTTATGGTTACTCTGAAGTGTGCTGCCTAGGGATTGCTGCCCTCTCCAGTTTGCTGTTGATCTGTGAGGTGCACGCAGGGGTGATGTGGGCTGGCCCCCTCTTCCGAGCCAGTCAACCAGCAAGTGCCTTTACTACATTAGTCTGTGCCATGTGGACATCACAGGTTCAGGACAATTTCATCCTTGGCTATTAGGTCCTGACCAGGGGTGTCACGCAGCCCAAACAGATCCCACCAGTCTACTCTGGGCCAGGAGCGGCCAACTGATGCCACTGCAGTCCCGGGCTCAGGCCCATCCTGGCCAACTGCAATACATCATCCAGCCAGTTACCTTCCCCTGCAGGACCAAATTCCGAGTACTCACCGCTGGTCAGTGCAGCTCTCCATACGGGTTCCGCTTTTTGTGGTTCATCCTCCTGCCAAGGGCCTTGGGCTCACCAGTCCCCCATTTCAACACAACCGTGAGTTCATTGACTCCAAGGCACCCAGCACAGCACAGGACCAGCTCCAGTGAGAATGCGTCTATTCCAGCCTTCTGTCCACATTTTTTCTTTCTTTTTTGTTTCTTTTTCTTTTTCCTCAGTTTCTTCCTGGGTCATGAGAATCCCTCTCCTTTTGTCTAGTCTTCTCCATGGTGTTAAATTTTAGCATCTGAGTTGTTTCTCTCAGAGAGGCTCTCTACCCTGCTACCTATCAATCCACCATATTCCCCAAATTGGTGTTTTTGAAAAACTTGGGTTGTGACAATTTAATACAGCAGCAATAGGAAACTAATAGAGTAGGATCTAGTGATCTGTTTCAACAAATCTTCCAAGTGATTCTAAAATTTATTCATACTATATAATTTTTACATGGTAGTAAAGTCTACTACAATCCTCATCCTTCCTTCTCATACTTGCATAACTATCCTTTTATGTTCACCATTCTATCCTAGCCCAGTACTGGCACTTGCAGTTATAGAAGTGGCAGCTAATTCTTACTGACACTGTCTGTGAGTAAAGAGTTATTTTAAGCACTTTACATGACTAACTCAGCCCTTCTTATAAACGTGTAACAGGTAATATTACTATCCATGTTTTATAGATGAGGAAATTGATGCAGAAAAGAAAATAAAACTTGTTCAAGATTTCTCAGCTAGTAAGTACAAGACCAGGACTTCAACTCAGTTTCCCCGAGTCCATGTTCTAACTCCTATGCTATATGGTCTACAAAGAGGGAGAAATATATATTTTATTGTTGAAAGAATGAGTAATGAACAATAAGTCTCATCTGAGGACTTTAGATGAGGAGTCACTGTTCTGGAAATATCAATGGAGCTCTACAAAGATGTCATCCCACCACTGATCCAATGGAGTGGGAGAAGGTATGCTCTTTACTAGTGTAGATGTCAGCCAGATGACATGGAAAAGCAATTAGGCTTACAGAGAAGGTATAAGCAGGTTGAAGAGGGCAGAGAATAGACAGGAGAAGGTGCATCCTCAGTAGGGAGCCTGGCTCCCAGGAATGAGGTAGGGAAAGTTAAAAGGTAACAGGAGAAGCAAGTCTGGAGCTATGTCCACAACTTTATCACCAGTCTCTAACGTATGCCTAGAATCTTGGAGCCTGGGACCTCAATCATCAATATGTATTAATTGAATGAAAAAGTTTAGTGTGAAATTGTTCTGAGCTCTTCAAGCATTTGTTTCAAGGTATCTGAGAAGGATATCTATTAGATTCCCCAGAACGCTCAGCTGTGATGCAGATGATGTGAGGAGAAAGAGTAAGCCAAAAATCAATGGGCTGGAGGAGTTGGAGGCCTGGGGAATGCCAGTTAAAGCAGGTACCGATAAGTGGTCAAGACCTGGTATCCAAGGAGATGCCATTTCCAATCAAGGGATAGAAAAAAGGGGCACTTAAGCACCTGGATGAATCAGGCAACTTTAGCATCTGTGCACATCAAGCATGGGCCTAAGGTGTTTTTCTGTGCTTGAGCTCATTGCAGCAATGTATCCCAATATGTGGGCAGTGCACAGGAAGAAGAAACTGAGGGAAACAGATGCCCTGAGCCCAGGCTGGCAGACAGGGTCAGGGCCATCTCTCCACAGAAGACAGGCTAAATATGTTGAATTGAGGCTACAGCAGGACCCAAATTCCAGGGAAAACTAGCTCAAGCAAAGGAGGGCCCTGGGGATCTGGACAGATGCCAGCAATAGAAGCTTTGCTTGAGTTCTTTTGGTGATTCCTAACTGAAGAAGACCCCCCCCACACCGGGGATTGAACTCAGGACCTCGCGCTTGCCAGGCAGGCGCTTAAGCCACTGAGCTAAATCCCTAGCCCAGTGATTCCTAACTGAAGGTACAGAGGATAGCAAAAGGCAAGGAGCAAGGCTAGATAGCAGGAAGATTCAGGAAGGAAACAGCGCAGAGGCACAATGTTCGTTTCTCATTAGGGATGCAACTCCTACCATTCGATCTACTTTCTATCAATGCAAAAAGATTATTTTAAAAATCATGGGCCGAGAAAGCAGCATCTCAGGCTCTCTCTTTGGGACCCGAAAGTCTCGGACCCGTAGAATGGCCTGGGCTGTTTGGATCGAAAGTCTGCGCAGACCTGCATCTCGGTGCGACTCTTTGGGACTGGGAACTGCCTGGAGATCAGCATCTCGGCTGGGTCTATTTGGGCCCATAGCCCCGCACTTCACCCCCAGGAAGTCTCCCAGAAAGCAGCATCTCGG